>JAQQSZ010019676.1:0-10314 GCA_028646595.1 Phalanger gymnotis
CATGTGAAAATCAATGCTGAAAACTAAACATATTAAAAATAAAAATAAATTTTAAAAATAAAAATAAATAAATAAATACAATGGAAATAACTTAAAAAAAAAGAAAATCAATGCTGAAAACTAAATATATTAAATTAAAAAAGATGAGAAAAAAGAAGAAAGTGAGAGGAGAGGAACAGGAGACATTGAATATCACAAATTTGTTAAAGAATTAATCCAAGAATTGGAGGTGAGGTACAGGGCAATAGCTACCGGGATTAGCAGGATCCAGTGAGCATTGTTTCCAGGATCTGAAATGAGAGACATGACCATATTTGGTAGTAGCTGGTGAATAGCCAGTAAACATTGAGAGAATCAGATTAGTAAAGAGTGAAAATGATAGAGAAGGCAATCTGGTGAATAAGATTGAATCATTTGGGATCAAAGGTGTATTCAGAGACGTTTCCCTTTACAATGACAAAGGCTACTTCCTTACTTTATACAGAGATGAAAGAGATAGTAAGTGGAGATACTTAGTTCTTTCACTTTATGAGAAGAGAACTCATCAAAAAAGAGTTTTTTATGAAGTATGAGGCAACGTTATAAGTTAAGAGTGTGGGTGGAAGGACAGTGGCAACAGACTTTAAGGAGGCTAATATTTACATAGTATTTTAACGATTTCTTTTTAGTATACATGGATAAGGTGCCTGGCACATAGTTAGCACTACAAGTGTTAGCTATTATTTTTACTAGAGATAGTATCTCTGTTGATCCTCAGAAGAGAACTGGAAGGGCTGTTATTTTTATGCCCATTTCACAAAAGAAGAAATGAAGCCATACTAAGAATAAGTGACTTACCTGAGATTTGAACTCAGGTCTTCCTGACCCAAGGGCCAGTGATTTATTCACTGTGCCACCTACCTGACATTCAATGAAAATTTCTCTCATTTTAGCCAGTGAGATAGGGAAACAATGGGGAAATGTAAAAATTGTCTCACTGCAATGAGTTCTTTTTGACTTCTTTTGAGTTTAATGACAATCTGTAGAGGACTCAGTCAACACAGTTTTCTTATTCTGGCTAAGTTCCTTCAAGGGCATGGAAACAGAAAGAAGAGGGTGGGTGGTGGACATAGTCCAAATTTGGGGCCTTTCAAGACAAAATTAGTGATAGGATAAGGGATTTAGTAAATTGAAGGTAGACAATATTGTAGAATGAATTCATTAACTAATGAAGTGAAAGACAGCAGAGGAGAGAGTTGCCAAAGTGGGGTTGATGGGCTGAGAAAGATAATCTCCAGATTATTAGTATTCTTCCTAAAATAATATTTGTCTTTTCCAGTATAGACCATGACAGTGCAAGTGTGGTCTGAGAACACAGATTGTGATAATTTTCCCCAATCCTGGGCCCTCTGCTTCTCACTGAAGACTAAGATTTCATGAGGTTTGTGGCTGCCCTAACACACTCATGATGCACGTTGATATTTCAGACTATTTTTACTGTTACATCTTTTTCATATGATATGCTGCCTAATTAGCCTGTTTCTGGTGTACTGTTATTCTGACAAAGTTAACTTACATGTGGATCTAAGACCTCACATTGATCTCTGTTTTATTTCATTTATTAGATTTAACGCACTGTTCTAGTGATTGAGCCCTTTTTTGAACCTTCTTCACTTTGCCACACATGTTGAAATTAGCATTCCCAACTTTCTTTTATTTGCACACTTAGCAAGTGCACCATCATCTTGCATTACCTAAATCATGTACAATGGGGCAAAATGTCCAGGACAGCCAACAGCTTCCTGGAACATTCAATCCTGGAACACCCTTCCAAGGTGACTTTTTTCCATTAATTACCATGCTCTGGGTCTATACATTCAACCATTTCCACATTGACTTAATTGTACTATTGACCATACCACATTTTCCCATTTTTCTTACACAAAAAGCATGGATTAGCTTAATACAGTTGAAGGACCATTTGCTATAAATTCTAAGGCCTGGGTTCATATCTCACTTTTTCCACTTAGTACATATACATATGTATTTGGACAAGTGAATTCCTGCCCCAAAACCTTGTTTCCTTGACTGTAAAAAAAAAGGGACTGAACTGAATGACCTCTCTCACCCCTTGTAGTTTTAGATCTCTGAGCCTATACAGCGAGATTTTGTCAAATGGTTTGCTCAAATGTGGGTAAATTGAACTACAGGATTTCATTACCTGTTTATAAGGGTAATTTTTACAAGAGTTTTTATTGAGTTTTTTCATTTTGTTTTTATTGTGCTTTTATTGAATTTTATTATAACCTAATAATTACATTCATTTTTTGATGTTCAGAACCCCAAGAGTTAAAGTTATCATATTCTCAGTGACAATGAAGTCAGTTAAGACATTCCAGCTGAATATATAAATACATCAACAGTAAAGCCAATGTAAGTAAGGCATTAATCAGATTGAAAAGACTGTACGGGTTTTGGACCAGTAAATGACATTGCAAAAACTAATTGTATTTGCCTGAAAAAATATACATAGCTCTAGGTTTATGCATTATACAACAAGCCAGTGCAGAACTGTGCATTCTAACAAAACATGAGTCAAGTGGTGTTTGAATCCAGAGTTAAGGGACTTCTGAGAGAAGGAAGGAAAATGTTTCTACGTGATGAACTTATGACCTTCAAAACGTCTTACTAGCAGGATTTACTGTAATCAGCATTAGCATTATACACTGGAGTCAATAGCAGTGTCTCTGTCAAGCAGTAGAAGATATCAACTTTTTCAATGTGAGGTGAAAGTCACAATAAGGAGAAATGAGACACACAAAGAAAGGAAGCTTGAATATTCTATGCGGGCCCTAATCCTGGAAACTCAGCAATGAACTTCCCTGAAAAGGAACTTCAGAAGGCTCCAGAAAGAGAGAAAAGGACTTCTAGAATCCAGGATATGTGAATTAACCTTTTGGCCATTCATGTTCTCTCAGTTGAGCCAATTCTTTTCAGGTACCTTCAGTGTAAGTGCAGAGTGTGCCCATGCTTAGGATGAATGTCTTGATAAGAACTAGTCTTTCCATACCTGCCTAGCAAATGCCTTTTCTGAAAGCTCATTATTCCCAGTGATAATTACTGAGGAGCATAGTATTTGGGGTTCATGACTCAAAGTACTCAAAACCTAGACAACCCCTTGCCATGACTCATCCATCTCAGTAGATGACAGAGAGAAAGAGAGAGAGAGAGAGAAATAGAGAATTTACCAGCAGTCACACTTTTGAGAAACAACTCGAGAAGTGCTTGTGGGAGTCAGGGAAATTTGTCTCAGAGTGGGTGCTACACATATGTGATTCAATGCGTGGTCTAGTAATTACATGTTGGATTCTGATTTTGCTCCTTTTAGCGCTCACTGTGGTCAATGCATAACACCATAAAAATGGAAGATGAGGAATACTCTTGGATTGGCCAGTATTCCTATGGTGATCTCTCTGTTTCTCATGTTCTCTGTTATTTATGTGCTTTGCATCTGACTAGAGAGCAAATAATTGTAGAAGGGATTATGAAATTTAACCATTGCACAGAAAGTTATGCCCATCTCAACCAGCATGATTAATATTTGATGTTTACAGATCAATGCTATTAAATGATATTTGAAACATCAAAATAATTACATTTGTGTTTAGCACAAGACTTTAAATTTTTATTGTTTAATATTTCTAAATGTCCTTGAACAAGGACACAGTTGAAATAAAATAATCTATTTCTGCGTCAAAGAAGAAACCATTACAAGGTCTGATTTTACTTTATTCATGGAATAAAAGAAGCATTTCCTTAACATAGCAAAATAAAAAAGCTGCTTGCACTTGAACCTGCAAATCCACTATATACAACTTTCTATTCCCTTCAAACATACAACAGTTATTTTGTAAATTTCTTTTTTCCTTCCTTCTCCTATCCCTGCCCAAGAGATGGCCATCATGAGATACAAATACATACCTACACACATAGACACATACATATATGTATACATACATGCATATGTTTGCACACATATACATATATGTAGAATTATTTTACACATACTTCTAGGTATCATTTCTTTTTTCTTAGGCATACAATATATTTTATTAGATTTTTTATTTTTAATTTACAACACTCAGTTACACAAGTTTTTTGACTTCCAAATTTTCTTCCTCTCTTCCCTCTCCACCCTCCCCCCAACCAAGATGGTATGGAATTCAATATATGTTATACATATACCTGGACATTAAAGTAAGTTACACAATAGTCAAGTTGTAAAAAACAATTATGACCAATGGAATGAATTGTGAGAAAGAAGAAATAAAACAAACAAAAAAACAAAAGAGAAAAAAAAGAGAGCAAATAGTTTTCCTCAATCTGTATTGAGACTTGGTAGTTCTTTCTCTGGAAGTAGATAGCTCTTTCCATCAGGAGTCTTTCGGAGCCATCTTTGAACCTTTTATTGCTGAGAAGAGCCAAGTCTATCAAAGTTAGTCATCACGGAAGCAATGTGACTATGGTTGTATACAATGTTTTCCTCACTCAGCATCAGATCATGTAGGTCTTTCCAGGTTATTATGAAGTCCTTACCTGCCCCATTTCTTAAAGCACAACTATTCCATTATATTCATATAACACAACTTGTTTAGCCATTCCCCGATTAATGGGCATTCCCTTGATTTCCAAGTTTTTGCTACCACAGAAAGAGCTGCTATAAAAATTTTTGTACATATGGGTACCTTTCCAATGTTTGTGATCTCTTTGGGATATATCCTTGGAAGTGGTATTGCTGGGTAAACGGGTGTGCACATTTTTATGCCCTTGGGCATAGTTATAAATAGCTCTCCTGAATGAGTGGATCTGTTCACAACTCCACCAACAATGTAACAATGATGCAGTTTTCCCACATCTGCTCCAGCATTTATCATTTTGCTGTTTTGTCATGTTAGCCAATCTGACAGGAGAGATGTAGTACCTAAGAGCTTTATGCCACAGTTTAATATCCGGTATGGCCAGGCCTCCTTCCCTAGCATTTCTTTTCATTAATTCCCTCAATATTCTGTAGCTTTTGTTCTTCCAGATGAATTTCGTTTTTATTTTATCCAGCTCTATAAAATAATTTTTGATAGTTGATTGGTATGGCACAGAATAAGTAAATTAATTTAGGTAAAATTGTCTTTTATTATATTAATCAGGCCCAACCATAATGAACTGATGTTTTCCTATTTATTTGTATCTGATTTTATTTGTGTGAAAAATGTTTTGTAATTATGTTTGTATTGGCTCTGGGTTTGTCTTGGCAGGTAGACTCCCAAATATATTATGGTATATCTATAGTAACTTTAAATGGAATTACTCTTTCTATCTCTTGCTGGGGTTTGTTAGTAATGTAAAGGAATGCCAAGGATTTATTTGGGTTTATTTTATATACTGCAACTTTGCTAAATTTATTTTTATTGTTTCAAGTATTTTTTTTACTCAATTCTCAAGGATTCTCTAAGTAATCAATCTGGAAAGACTGATAATTTAGTTTCTTCTTTACCTATTCTAATTCTTTCAATTTCTTTTTCTTCTCTTATTGCAGCAGCTATCATTTCTAGTACCAAATGGAATAATAAGGGTGATAATAGATTGTACTAGTAATTAAGGTGGGACTTTTTGGTTTTCTTCTCTTACGTGCCTTTAATAATTGCACATTTTGTGTGAATGGGGCAGGTAAAATGGAATCTTTTTGTCTTGGAGTGTTTTCCAGCCCTATGAAAATGTAATGGTAATTAGGGCAGGATTTTTTGTTGTTGTCTCCCTTGGAATGCTGAGCTAATAAAGTACCCTCAATGAGTCTTGTCTTTCTTTTCTTTAGTTTATTTGTGTAATTTATTTAATGTATTTAGTTTTCAGCATTGATTTTCACAAGAGTTTGAATTATGAATTTTCTCCCAATTTCTACCCACCCACCCACTCCAAGATGGCATATATTCTGGTTGCCCCATCCTCCAGTCAGCCCCGTTTTCTGTCACCCCATTCCTCTCCCATCCCCTTTTCCCTTCCTTTCTTGTAGGGCAAGATAAATTTCAATGCCCCATTGCCTGTGTATCTTTGCATGCAAAAACTTTTTTTTGTTTTTGAATATGTTTTTAAAACTTTGAGTACCAAATTCTCTCCCCTCTTCCTTCCCCACCCACCCTCCCTAGGAAAGCAAGCAATTCAACATAGGCAAAATGCGTATCATTATATAAAACCCATCCACAATACTCATGTTGTGAAAGACTAACTATATTTTGCTGATTCTTAACCTATCTCCCTTTACTGAATTTACTCCCTTGACCCTGTACCTATTTGAAAGTGTTTGTTTTTGGTTACCTCCTTTCCCCTATCTGCCCTCCCTTCTATCATTCCCCCTTTTTATCTCCTTCCTTCTTCTTTCCTGGGGTAAGATACCCAAATGAGTGTTTATTGTATTCCCTCCTCAGGTCACATCAGATGAGAGCAAGATTCAATCATTCCCCCTCACCTACCCCCTCTTCCCTTCCTGCTTTTTCTTGCCATTTTTATGAGAGATAATTTACCCCATTCTATCTCTCTATTTCTCCCTCTCGCAATATATTCCTCTCTCATCTCTTAATTTGGTTTTTTTTAGATATCATACTTTCATATTCAACTCACCATGTGTCCTCTGTTTATATATATATGTATATGCACACACACATATATATATACATGCACATACAAACACATATATCTATATCTATCTGTCTGTCTATCTATCTATCTATCTATCTATCTATCTATCTATCTATCTATCTATCTATCTATCTGCATATTCCCTTCAGCTACCCTAATACTGAGGTCTCATGAATCATACACATCATCTTTCCATGTAGAAATGTAAACAAAACAGTTCACCTTCAGTAAGTTCCTTGTGATTTCTCTTTCTTGTTTACATTTTCATGCTTCTCTTGATTCTTGTGTTTGAAAGTCAAATTTTCTATTCAACTCTGGTCTTTCCACTTAGAAAGCTTGAAAGTCTTCTATTTATTGAAAGTCAATATTTTGCCTTGGAGCATGATACTCTGTTTTTTTGGTAGGTTTTTCTTGGTTTTAATCCTAGCTCCATTGACCTCCTGAATATCATATTTCAAGCCCTTCAATCCCTTAATGTAGATGCTGCTAGATCTTCTGTTATTCTGATTGTGTTTCCACAATACACAAAATGTTTCTTTCTGGTTGCTTGCAGTATTTTCTCCTTGACCTGAGAGCTCTGGCATTTGGCGACAATATTCCTAGGAGTTTTCTTTTTGGGATCTTTTTCAGGAGGTGATCTGTGGATTCTTTCAATTTCTATTTTGCCCTGTGGCTCTAGAATATCAGGGCAGTTCTCCTTGATAACTACTTGAAAGATGATATCTAGGCTCTGTTTTTTTGATCATGGCTTTCAGATAGTCCAATAATTTTTAAATTATCTCTCCTGCATCTATTTTCCAGGTCAGTGGTTTTTAAAATGGGATATTTCACGTTGTCTTCCAATTTTTCATTCTTTTGGCTCTGTTTTATAATATCTTGATTTCTCATAAATTGACTAGCTTCCACTTGCTCCAATCTAATTTTACAGGAAGTATTTTCTTCAGTGGTCTTTTGGGCCTCCTTTTCCATTTGGCTAATTCTGCCTTTGAAGGCATTCTTCTCCTCATTGGCTTTTTGGAGCACTTTTGCCATTTGAATTAGTCTATTTTTTAAGGTGTTGTTTTCTTCGGTATTTTTTTCCATATTTTTTGGGTCTACTTTAGCAAGTCATTGACTTGTTTTTCATGGTTTTCTCACATCATTCTTATTTCTCTTCCCCATTTTTCCTTTACTACTCTAACTTGCTTTTCCAAATCTTCTTTGAGCTTTTCCACGGCCTTGGACCAGTTCATGTTTTTCTTAGAGGCTTTTGATGCAGGCTCTTTGATTTTGTTGACTTCTTCTTGCTGTATGTTCTGGTCTTCTTTGTCACCAAAGAAAGATTCCAAAGTCTGAGACAGAATCTGAGTGCGTTTTCGCTGCCTGGTCATGTTCCCACCCAACTTGCTTGACCCTTGAGTTTTTCTTCAGGGTGTGACTGTATGTAGAGTACTTTGTTCCATGCTTGAGGGGATGCAACCAAAGATCAACTGCCCAGCAAAACCAAGCATGATTTTTCAAGTATGGAGATGAACATTCAATGAAATAAGAGAATTCCAGACCTTCTTGATGAAAAGGCCAGAGTTCAAAGGAAATTTTGATCTTCAAATACAAAATCCAAGAAAGACATAAAAATGTAAACGGAGAAAATAAAAACTTGTCATTAAGTGCATCACTCCCAGGATGACTACTTCTCCATAGGCACCACAAGCTCTGCCACAACAGTGCTCCTCTTCCCCCAAGAACTGCCAACCAAGGCTTTGACTCAGATGCAAGCGGGGTAAAGCAAGAGAACCTTGCCTCAGTGCCAGCAAAGAGATCCCTGCACTCCTACTCTGATCAGCTGTTTGATTACTCCCAGTGTCTGTGGGCCCTGAGCCAGAAGCAGCTACCACAGCAGCAGTTGCAGCCACTTCTGCTGCCCTGGGGCTGGGGGCAGACTCCACACTTTTCTCACACAGGTCCAAAAGTTTTCCCACTGACCTGCTCCATTGTTTTTGGTGTTTGTGGGTTGAGAATCTGGAGAGTGCCATTGTTGCCAGTGATTTATTGTCCTGAGGCTTTCTTCATCCAGTCTACTGTGGCCTGTTCCTTGATCCATGCTGGGCTGGGCTCCACACCCCACACTGTGCGAATGACCCTTCCTAGCAACCATCCAGGCCATCTTGAGCTAGAGACTTGTCTCACTCTGTCATTTCATGGGTTCTGAAGCTCTAGAATTTGTTTAGAGTCATTTTTACAGGTGTTTGGAGGGATTTTGGAGGACAACTCAAGTGAGCTCCTGTTTTCGTGTAAACCGTCTTGGCTCTGAACCTCTAGCTGTATTTATAAATCAAACAACAGTAAAGAAGATGTAAATAAGTCACTAATCAATTGGAAATGACAATAAGGGTTTGGGTTATTAGATAGCAGCACATCGAATAAATTGTGTTTGACTAAAAGAAAGAAGACATATCTTTGTATGTCTGTAGGGCATAATGACAGACCACAGAATTGTGCATTCCATTACCAAACCAGTCAAGTGCATTTGAATCCACGGGTCAAGGATTCCTGAGTGGTAATTGCCCTCAAGAACAGAGAACGGTCCATGTGATGGCCTCATGAAATTTGAAAGGTCAGAAAAGCTGGAGTTTCTACCATTACTAGTAGCATTATTAACTGGAGACGATAGCAGTATTTTTTGTCAAGCAGTAGCAAAGGCTAAGCTTTGCAATGTGAGGTGAAAGACACACTAATCCCAAATTACAGACAAAAAGAGAGGAAGCTTGTGGACACTAGAAGGGCACTAATCCTTCAAACCCAGCAAACAGCCATACTTAAGAGGAATTTTAAGAGGACTACAAAATGAGACTTCTAAGTGTGAGCCAATTCTCCTTTGGGACCTTGTTGTGTAAGTGAAGAGTGGCCCATCGTTAGGGTGAATGCTTTTGAAACAACTATTTCTGCAATACCTGCTTAGTAAATGCCTTTTATGAAAACTAACTAACTCTAGCTGATAATGAATGATGAACCCATTTGGGTGCCATGACTCAATATAGCAGAAACCACCGTAATGCTCTGCCCCCATCTATCCTTGTTAAGACATGATAGAGAGGCTAGTTACTCGCAGCTATCCTTCAGAGGACCAACTTCATGGTTGAGTGGGAGCTGGAAAAGTGACCACTGACAGGGTGCTTTGGATATTTGATTCAATATGTGGCCTAGGGATTATAAGAGTGCTTTTTCTATCTATTTAGCATTTACTATGGTCAAAGTATAAGAATATCAAGTGGTAGTGGAGGAAAACAATTGGCATGCCCATGTGATAATGTCATTTATGTTCTCCAAGATCCAAATACATTGCGTATGACTAGGGAGCATATAATTCTTGTACTGGTTGTGTTTTTTTTTTAATTAATTAATTAATTAATTTTTAATTTATTTTTGACATGTTTGGTTTTCAGCATTGATTTTCACAGGCGTTTGAATTACAAATTTTCTCCCCATTTCCTCCCCCCCCCACCCCAAGATGGCGTACACTCTGGTTGCCCTGTTCCCCAGTCTGCCCTCCCCTCCGTCCCCCCATTCCCCTCTCATCCCCCTTTCCCTTACTTTCTTGTAGGGCAAGAAAAATCTCTATGCCCCATTGCCTGTGCATCTTATTTTCTAGTTGCATAAAAAAAAAAAAAC
>JAQQSZ010019677.1:0-10314 GCA_028646595.1 Phalanger gymnotis
AGAGTCCAGAGACCCATTGGTTCCCGAATTGGCCCCTTTTAAGTCCTTAATCTACGCTGCACAGGTTTCACACCTGATAGGTCTTTGGGCCTGGGGCTTAGCATTTAACAGGTGAAAGTACTTTCACCATAAACAAAAGCCAAACTCCTCAAGGGCACCCGTTAAACTAAGCCCATTTTGCCTTACTGGCACAGTGGGGGTGGGTGAGAGATGGAGATGGGGTAGAGGGTATCCTGTGTAGACAAAAACACATCCCATTAGGCTGGTTCTATGTAACAAGGGACTCACAGAAGAATTTTTACAGAGTACAGTTCGGTGAGGGAGTGAATTCCAGTTCCCCAATTTAAGACCCCATGTCCTAAATCCTTACATTTAAAGCTTCACATTATCAGGTTTCCATCTGAGATTGGAGATTGGCTTTTCTTTTTCTTTTCTTCTTTTCTTTTATTTCCTTTTCTTTTTGGCTTTAGGCTAAGAAAGACTGTTTCAAGAACCAAGGTAGGCTAGCAATGTCACAAGGTCAGAGCCTAGTCTATCCCATCTCTAATATCTAATAATCCCAACTCTCCTTCACCCTAGGCAGGAAAGAATGAACATAACAGGGATAGAAGCAACAACAAAGACATTTGCTTGTAGAATAGGCCACTAGCACTCTCCACACTTGTCTCTTCAGTCAAACAAACCAGAAAGGAAGGAGAACAAGGTAAGTAAGCAGTAATCTCTGATAAAATTTGTCAAGTGTTCTTTGTCCAATTGCATAGCTCTGTATTTGAGAATAATTGTGATTTTCACCTGTATGTGTAGAATTATGTAAGATCTCAGCAATGTTGACTATTTGAGCCTTTTTTCTGTACGACCTTTGGGAGAGAAGGGAAGTGGAAAATGCTGATGCTTCTTGGCAAAGAACTATTCTGGACTGACGTGGACAATGTGATTGAAACACATGTTAGCCCATTTGACAAAGATTGCAAGTTCTTTTAAATATGGTAGCATAAAGGGGTAGAATATAATTGGAGGCCATCCAAGGAAAGTCCAGCTCTGTACATGAATACATACAATATACTTGACCTGATTCAATTACCCATGTCTACTTCAGAGCATCTGAAGATATTCTATGGTATATGCACTGATGTTCTTTGACTGTTTTTTGTCTGCTTACCATGTACTGAGTAAAGGCTTTTCTATTGGCTCTTGAGCCAGAACTGAACATGCATTGAAAAATCCCCAATAATTTGACCTTATTTTCCTTCCTGCCAGCTTTATTTGGGTGAGGAGGCAAGTGGAGAGAGTGCTAGTGGCCTGTTCTCCCCATTTAGTTCTGTGTGAAGCCATAAGCAGATGTCTATGTTGTTGCTTCTGTCCCTGTTGCGTTCATTCTTTCCTGCCTTAGGTGAAGGAGGGATAGGATTATTAGATATTAGAGACAGGCTGGACTAGAATTATATGGCCAGACTTGTTCTTAAGGAAAATCACTTTGGTAGCCTTGTGGGGATTTGGAGTGGGAAGAGACTTGAAGCAGAGAAATGAATTGTTACCTTGTTCTGGGTCATTAAGCATCCTATGTTTGTATATGATTAATATCTAATAATCTGTTCAGGGAGTCAGGGATGTGAGTATAATAATTTTGTCTTATGTAACAACAATGCTACTTGCCACTACTATGGCTGTGTAAGGCCAATAACACCAGCACACAGGAGGGCTGCCAGTACAAGTTCTTTGATCTGCTTTTCTAAGGAAAGCAACTTCAAGCAGTTTATAATCTCACTTTAATTAAACACACATATATCATTTACTTAGTTCAGGGGAAAAAGTCAGCTCCCTAAACTTCAAAGCAAATACAAACAGAAATTACAAGAAACTATATAAGCAGAGCAACATAACACAAATCAGCAGACAGGCTTCTAGCTGTCTGACCAAAGATATACATACATAGTTATCACAGAGAGAAGTACCAACTTCTAGGTTTTTCAAGGCCAGGGGGCTCCAACAGCTACCCAGAGTCTCATCTGATCAAATCACTTGACACTCTTCCAGTGAGTGAGCCCCAAAGCAAAATGCTAACCAGAGGTGTCACAACCATGCTACTCAAACCCGTGTGACCTAGGTCTTCCCATGACTTAAGCAGATCATCAAAGTCTCCCAATTCAATCAAAGACTCTTGATTGAAAAAAAGGCAAGACTCAAAGGCACTTCATTGTCTTAGTGCTGAGGAGCACTCCAAAACAAAAGACAACAAAAAGTCCCACTTTACTTGCCATTACATCCTAGCACAGACTTCCCTTGATAGCTAGAACATAATCTGCCTAATCTTCAGGGTGCTTAAGGGGTATGGAATAGCACTGGTATTCCTGTCCCAACTCCCAACTCCTATGCAAGATCCCATGCTCACAGAAATAGATCAGGGTTAGATCTTAGATAATTTGATAGGAGACAAAGGTGTAATCAGTCCAATGTCCCCGAGTTCACTTGTATCTCTGGAGTGACAGTTTTTCTTCACACTGGTCATTCTGCCACTGCTAGACTTGTTCCTTGTTTCTGTGTACTTAAGTTTTCAAAAGACTTAGATAGAAGCAATGGTAGCGTTGGTGGTACCTCAAAATGGGAACAAAATTGTTCATATTCATAATGAAATACCTTGTTATTTCATGGCAGTGTTGATATTGAGAAGAATCTGGTATGAAACAGGATTCTAGAAAAGTCTCATACTTACTATAACCATTTTATCCTTATTCTTTCTCACTCCCATATCCAATCAACTGTCAAATCTTGCCTTTTCTACTACTGCAGTATCTCTGGTATCCATCCTGTTCTCAATATTCACAAAGCCATCAGATTAGTTCAAGCTCTCTTCACCTCTTTCCTAAACTATAGCATTGGAGTCTTAATCATCTGGACCCAATCACTAAGCTAGATGGGATATCAGAGTTCCTCTGGCTCTTTGAACAAGGGAGCTCCTACCTGCACATATGCCATTAATATCTTATTAATCACTTAATTCATCAACTGCTGGAGATCAGAAAATTGTCTGCCTATTAAAATTTTATTCCACAGAAATACAGTTTCCCTGTTGGTGGTGGACCTTGAACTCATGAGGAAGTATGAGTAAAGCAGAAGTAAAGCCATTTACATTAGATTTTAATATTTTGTTTCTATTCCAATTTATCATTTTATTGTTTTGTAAGACAGAATGATATGAACAGTGAAAATGTTGGGCTTGTATGTATGCATGTATATGTATGTATGCGTATATATGTGTATATATGTATATGTGTATATATGAATATATACACATGTATCTATATATGTATATGTATGTACATATACATATATGTGGATATATATGATATCCTTTATAGTTCATCCTATAAAGTAGCCTCTGAAGTTGCTGTTCATAGAGGGGTACCAAATTAAGAATTAATTCTTAACTAAATATTTTGCTGATTGTAATAGAATCATGTTTTCATGCAGGGATGGGCTTCTACTCACCCTACATAGCAACATACCCATCCTGTGTACCAACATACAACATTACTCTATAAAAATAATATTTATATACCTGAATAAATCTGCATGTGTATCTTTCAGAGTTCTCCCTGGTGGTGTGAGTTGGCTTTTGTACGTTATAGGATTGGACAAAGAGTCAGATCAGGTATTATATTTGTGGTCTTTATGGGAAAATTTGGAGCAAGCCAGTTTTTCTAACTATTCTAATAATCTTTTTCTCATGTATTCCATGCTTCAGCGCATGTGACCAAGGTATGAGAGTAAGTCTTTAGGCATAATTATGCACCATGGTTGTTCAGGGTATAAAAGATACACTACCAGTCTTGAAAATATTTTTCTTGATTTCTAACTTGGAGGATAGGTGCATCCTCAAGAATTGCCTCGAGAATTGCTGGTCCTTAAGGAGGGAAACAAAGAAAGATGTGGCATATTCCATGTTTCAATTGATGTGCTCATCTCATAATGCAAGTTACAATTTGGTCATCTGAGACCACCCCTAGGCTGTTTAGAAGGAAGTATTTTTAGCCCTTTTGCCCTACTATGCTGAAATTTTTTGAGTATTTAGGAACAAGGTTCCCTCAACTCTTTTTGTTCCTGGGTAAGGATTGCATCATATGTTCACATTATTCAAGGAGTATAAGAACTAGGTTTGTCATCTGACAATTCATAGAATTCCGTCCATTCCATTCATAGAAATATCCATCTAGAAATGGTTTGGGGATTTGCCATTGAGCATTTCCCAGTATTTTCACCTAGAACAGTGATGATTTGTTAACATAGGCATGTTTATTGAAATAAAAGGAAAATATTAAGTCAAATTTGAAGTCCAAGATATTTCCCCTCATGCCTTACAATTAATTGAAATCATCTTTTGGAAAGATGGAAGACCATCATGCCTTACCACATGTTCTACCATTTTGTCCTAATGTCCTCCAGGCTTTATCATTTGCCCCACCTCTTACACCCGCCAGACTCGATGTGCCTTAAAGATTTCTAAGTCTGTATTCACTCTGCAACAGAATTCTCTTTTATGTGATGTCTCCCCAAATTAGAGTGTGATCTCCTTAAGACCAGGAACTTTCATTTTTCTATATGCATTCCCAGTGATTGGTTCATGGTAAGCTTTCAAAAAGTATTTTTTCATTAATTTGTTCATTCATTAATCTATTAAAAGCAAAGTAAAATTACCTTTACAATTAACATCAATACATGTTGATAGTGAGATTTGTTTACAATTGTAGCAAATACTTGACAAGCATTAGCATTCAGGTCTACAAGAAGGAAAATCCTCAAATTCATTATTTAAACATAGTGTAGGCAGCTTACTTAACCTTTGGTAACATTTGGGATTTTCCTAGTTTTGTGAAATGTACTCTTGTGTTCCTAAAGTGGCATTGTCTACTTACAGTATTAAACAAACTCCTTAATAAATTGCTTGTAGAAGCACCATTTCTCCATCTGTTTAGGAAGGGAGAAATAGGACTCGGATACATCTAGATATTGTAGAGATATCTTGTGCCCAGATGTATAAATTTTATAAAACACATATAACCTTTTGGTCATAATTAATTTGAATTTTTCCAAATTCAATCCCAATTTTCTAATTACTCTGTTCAGAGGAATTCCAATGTCCATTCATTTCTGATTTCAATTTTATACTTAGGCTTAAAATTCACAAAGCTGAAAATCCAGGAACATGTTTCTGGTCTTTTATTTTAGCCAATGTATTAGCTATCAAGACATATTTGTTCTTCCTGCCATTGGAGAATCAAAGACTGAAGCCCCTAGTTTAGAATCATAATTTACATTTCTTACACATTTAATTATACTCTTAAATTTTGCTTTAGCTCTCAAGCTACTTGCAAAAACTAAATTAACTTTTGATAAGCTGGTGTGCACATATTTTACTTGCTTAGACAGTCGCTAGGTAGAAGGAGTTCTATGTCCCAACAATTTTTTCCTGTTCTGTGAACCCTCAAGTTTAATGGAATACTCTAGATATCATTCCCAAGAATTTACTGTATAGCTTTATGACACTTTCTTTACTTAGAGTGCTTGCAATTCATATACATAGCAAAACCATAAAACTCTTACAAGCAAATAAGTATAAAATATGAAACAACTCATTGCCATCAGTTTAATAACCTTAGTTCAGCTGGGTAAATCTCCAAGTTATTGACATGGAATAAAAAACTCTGTACCTTTATCTCCCAATTTTGATGCCACCCAAAACCCACTCCAAATTACTTCACAGCTAGAAAGGTAGAATATTATGATTCATCACACTATCTACAACTTAGATCAACTGTGCTATATAGATGATAATTATCCCCAGTTGTTTGTCTCATTTTAAAATTGTTTCACAATTCCTGCTTTCTTTTCCAAATCCATACAATTATTAACATGAGTGAAGTTAAGCTTGAAAATAATTTGAAATCACCCTCAACTACCTGAAGAGTAATTTTTTTCAATTTCTTATTCTAAACAGTTTCTAACAGAGAGATGCTTTTCTATGAATCTTTTTTTTTTCAAATTCAGTTTTCTAAATTTCCACTACGTTGCAAGTGTCTTGCACTTTAACCTCACTCTTTAAGTTACTGTGTATTTATTTCTCACAGAATTTTTCTAATGGTTATTTTTTATCATGCCATTGTTAATTTCTCAATCTTAATCTCTTCTGCTTTCAAAATATATTTCATGTTTCTTAATTTTGTTGTTAGTTTTCCTTTTCCTATTGTTTCTGTCTCTTTTCTATATAGCATAATCTCAGTGTATTGAATTAATTAGCTCTTAAATAATTTTTTTTCTTTAGGTGCTAAGATCAGTATAACTAGATCTGGGCAAAATTCCTTCAATTTGACAAACAACTGAATTAAACCAAATCATTTATTGAGATTGGTTCCTGTTGGCAAAAGAAACTTTTCCTGGGGGAAATAGTCCCTCTTTCAGTAGCAGTAGCTACTAGGAGAGAGGGTTTAAATTAAAATAATTTC
Source organism: Phalanger gymnotis (assembly GCA_028646595.1). Taxonomy (NCBI): domain Eukaryota; kingdom Metazoa; phylum Chordata; class Mammalia; order Diprotodontia; family Phalangeridae; genus Phalanger; species Phalanger gymnotis. The sequence goes on from JAQQSZ010019677.1 coordinate 6,498, forward strand.
AGTAATAAACATAATCAGTACAAGGGTTTCATAAGAGTATAAAGGAATGAAGCTGGTTGCAGATATTTAAATTTTTTCAGTTCCAATTTAATGATCTGTAATAAATTCAGAAATATTTCACTATGAAATTTGGTATGAATTCAGTTTTATTCCCATTATAATTTGCATGATCTCTCCCTATTTCATGATTGTAGATCAGAGGAAAAGAAAATCACTGCTCAAACTGGAAAAATTCTCATTTTCTTTCTAAACTAATTCCACTTTGAAAAAAATCTGTTCTCAATTAATCATGTATGTTTGAAAGAAAAAAAATCCCAAACTTTTGTCGGCATTATACAATAGGTAATGAGACTTCTCTGGGATCCATTCCAATTATAGTTTTGACAGACCTTTAGCACTAATTGTTTGAGGTCGACTTTTTTTTTTGCTGTAGAGATTTAACTTTTCTTTTGAATTTTTTCTCTCATTTCTTAATAGGGGAAAATCTTTCGGGGTCGCCTTCTATTTTCATAACTAATTTAAAGAAACTCCTTAAAGCTACCTAGAGGAAAGAGTTAACTTGATATTCATTCAACTGCTAGGAACAGTTTCTAGTTACAAATCACTTTAAATACACTTTCTACTCTAAGAACATAAAAGCTGAGAAAACACCCCTTTTATGCTGGAACTTAGTTCACACACAAGTGGTAAAGTTGGGATAGATGTCTCTATAACAACAGACAGTATACATAACAACACAAAACACATACTTTTGAGCTTGCTGAGAATCAAAGGTGAAGTAAACCAGAAGCAGATGTGACAACAACAACCACACACATACAAAAAGTTAACTATCAAGACCAGAAAGGGAAAAAAAAGGCCGTTAGAAGAAATTATCAGAAACCTCCCCCACTTGGGGTTTCTTAGGGAGAAACTTCTCCCTAGCTAAGGGATAGTAGAGAGAACCTTTCTGACAGTTGTAGAATTATTACAAAGAAATCCACCCAGTACCTCCCTCCCACTCCCCACCAATTAGCTGGCGAATTATTAGAAAGAGTAGCAGCTACCAAGACTCCCAAGGAGATCACATTGAGTAGTTTGAATAATGGCAAGGAAAATGAAACACTCACCTGTTAGAATCCCTTTCAAAAGAATATGTTGGAAAAAATCATATCTTTGCTTCTTCTCCTCTTCATCCAATAAAGGTACTTTAAGAAAGAAACCAACCTTCACCTAATCCCTATTCAGAGATTTCAAAAGGTTATTGTATCTAAGGGAGGCCGGGAGTCTGAAGGCAGGCTTCCCTGTCAGATATACTGAAGTCCAAAAGCAGTACTTTTTCTGGGGCATAGCCCCAGAATTGCCAAGGAATTAATCTAGTAGTTTGCAGTTTCCTGACTGAGCCAGGGAATTTTTTCTTACTGTGTACATAAAGGGAGAATCAAACTATGGACACAGAAACTGGTCCAACAGCCACATTCTTCTCCTCAGACTTACTAATTAAACAATCATTGGTAATTTTAGACAGAGCAATTTCAGTTGAGTGATGAAGTCAGAAGCCAGAATAAAAAGGCTGAGAAATAAATGAGAGGAGAGGAAGTGGAAGTAATGAGTATCGATAACTTTTTCAAGGAACTTGGCTAAGAAAGGGAGGAAAGATACAAGGTGATTGCTTGAGGGGATGGCAGGGTCTAGTTAGAGGTTTTAAGGATGGTGGGGAGAAGAGGAAATGAGAGAGCTCGGGGCGGGATGGCTTCTATTTTCTCAGTAAATTAATAATAATGGTCTTCAGCTAAAAAGATATGGCAGAAAAGGGGGCTTGGTGTAGAAATTTTGAGGAGAGAAGACAATATTCAAACAAGCCACTGTGAGAAATGGGAAAACAAATCAATTTGGGAAGAGTAAAATGATTTCCTTGTGAAATGAGCCCAGAGGGGGTTAGAAAACAAAATTTTTGGACCCAATCAGCCCAGATAGAAGACTTACTTTAGCTCTATTCAGAATCTGCATAAGAGCAGAGGAGGCAAATGGTGGGAGTAACGTAGGGTTGAGATTTGTCAAGACCTGAAAGAAGTAAGATGAGGGGCCAAGGAACTCAACAAAGAAATTATGTCATGCCTAAGGAAAACTTCTGGAGCACTCCACTAATGGGAGAAAAGGACTTCTAGTAATGCCCAGGAGATACAAGTTACTCCTTTGCCACATGGGCTTCCTAAGCTTGAACCCATTTTCCACTGAACTTTGGATATTTGTGGAAAAGTATGTTGCAGACTTTGGGAAGGGTATTTTTTGTTTCATCTGTTCTTACTATAGAACCTTAGCAAAATTTAAAACCTATTTAAGGCTGGTTGACTAAAGAGATTCTCCATTGATAATATTGGAGAGAATGAAACAGTGAAAGATCAGGATGAGGGCCTGAAAAAGTAACTACTGATTTCCCATGAGTACCCCTAAAACCATGAAGGGGAGCTATAGCCTTGTTCTGGGGCCTGAGACTAGTCTATGAAACTGGGAGTTATGATAGGAATCCCTAGAGCTTACATAGACTACACATTTCTTCAGTTTAGCATCAATAGGCTACCAATGCCAAGTCCAAATAAAATCAAGTACAACTTAGCATTTTTCCAAAGTTCACTCCTTCACCTGCCTATCTCACATTTACACACATACACATATATACATATATGTGTATATATACACACATTACATAGATACATATACACATATATGTATACATACACACAATATATGTATGTGTATATGCACACAATATATATACACATACGTGTGTGTGTGTGTGTGTTTGTGTGTAGGCAGTGAGTGGATGAAGGGTGATGTGAGACAGTGGAGGCCCCCTCTACAAGGCTGAGAGATCACTTGAGTTAGCTGCATGACCCTGGTCAAGTCACTTAAGTGGGGATAATAAATAATGGGGATAATAATAACCCCTGCCTCCTAGGGTGGTAATGAAGATCAAATAAGGTGATATTTCTAAATTGCCCAACACAATCCCTGGCTCAATAAATGCTTGTTCCCTTTCATTCTATGTTAATGCAGTTAACATTCCTTCTTGGGTCCAGAAATTTTACAGTCCCTTGTAAAAGTCAGTCAAGCTTACTTGAAATATGAAATTAAACTATGAAATTTTGAATTCAATTTTAATGGATTCAATGTTTTGTATCTTTTGATGGCATTCAGTTATGTTTTCTTTCTCAACGGAGCTCTCACTTTTAAAAATATGATAACCCTAAGTTAGGCAAGGACAAATTATGACTCATTGATTACTTTGACACATCATCAAGGTAATGCCTAATTTTATAGGGTAATTCAGTGGTTAAACGTCCAAATAATGTGCAGAACAGAGTACATGTGCATCCCAAGAGCATACGCATATTTATAAATAGAAAACAAAACAAAATAAAGAACAAATAAAACTGCTAGCATATATACATACATATGTATGTATAGAGCATGAGTAAAAGAATAGACTTTGCCGTATTAAAATACAACACATACATGTTTCCACAATCTGGCTAGCAGCTTCTGTGGGGGAGTCCAGATCCACCCATAGCCAGCACCCAGAAAGCTGCTGGACAGCCAGAAAGCCCAGGTTCTTTTGATCTGCCTTAATAAGGAGAACAAGGTTAAGGGGTTGGCAAGCTTACTTTAATTCAGCACACAAATATCATTCACTTAGTTCAGGGGAAAAAGCCAGCACCCTGAACTTCAGAGCAAAATACAAGCAAATTACAAACATCAACAGACAGACCTTGTCTGATTCAAATCCCAATACATAGTTACCAGAGTTCAACAAAGTCTCAGCATCCGGGTTTACAAG
>JAQQSZ010019678.1:0-10314 GCA_028646595.1 Phalanger gymnotis
ATTTGTTGATTGGCTCTAAACCAAAATTACAGTCAAATAAAATTTTCTTTCATATAATAATGAATGGTTCAAGATTAAGTAGACTGGTTTTGAATAAAATAATGACATTTCAAATTTATAAAGTACTTTCTAATTACAGGATATTTTCCTCACAGCAATGAATTCAATAAAGTAATATTTCAATTCTATGGGTGAAGAACCTGAGAAACAGAGTGGTCATCATTTTTCCAAAGTCTCATAATAGTAAATGACAGGGAAGTAACTTGAACTCAAGTCTTCTTATTCCAAGTCTTGAGTTTTTCAAATTATTCCATATTGGCATTTCTTAGAGAACAGTGATATCACTTTTATTTCAATATTAGAATATCTGAAACTGCACTTACTTGAATGATTCTAGGTCTTTAGAAATCTGGGGGTTGAATATACCCCATTTTCTTTATCTTTTGATTTTTCTCTAATGTCTTCCAAGCAAAGTGACATAAATTCTCCTAAGAATAAAATAGTCAGCCACTTCTATTAAAGCAAAGCAAAAATAAAATAAGAACCAAAAAATCTGAAAGGCAAACAGCACTATAATCTGTGAAAAGTTAATGTGTTACTGCAGTGTGTCTAGTACTACACAAAACATATGGGAAAACAAGGAAAAGACCATCTCTGTCTCCTAGGAGAAGAACCAAGCTACAACTGTCAAAATTTTGTAAATTTCGCTCACTTAAATTAGGATTATATTTTCACAAACATGTCAGAAGAATGGAGAGCTTCATGACTAAAAATAATAATTGATATACTCTGCATCTCTACTAAGTCTCAGAGAAATAATTTTAATTATCAATTAATATTAATTTAACTCTTTGGGAACTGAACGTCTAGATCCTCCATTATATGAGCCCAAGCAAAATGAATAAAAGGTGCAGCACTAAGAAATTCTATCTCCAACTATGATCAAATGAACAGTATGTTCAAATCCATCATTTCTGAGCTGTGCAAACTGCTAGAATCAGCTTTCAGGTAGAGTATTTCACAGGCTTTTTATTCTTGAGTGCTCTTTACATCAAAGGGAAAACTGAAAACCTTAAATTCCTAAGATAATGGACGTCAAACTTGACAACTATATTATTAAATTGGCACACACACACACACACACACACACACACAGAGAGAGAGAGAGAGAGAGAGAGAGAGAGAGAGAGAGAGAGAGAGAGAGAGAGCACAATGGTGCAAGTCCTAGATCTGGTGTTAATTGACCCAGGTTCAATTCTCAGGATTCCATTTATTATTTGTGTGTCCTTTGACAAATCAGATAAATTCTCTGGGCCTCAATTTTCTCAATTATAAAAAGAGAAAGTGTTATGGTAATTAAAGTGGGACTGTTTTCTTTTTTGGTGTTTACTGTTTTCTCTTTTGGAATGCTGAGGTAATCAAGAAGTATTGATGAGTTTTGCCTTTCAAATGTAATGACAAGCAAAGTGGATATTTTTACTTTGTTTTAGAGTGCTTCTCAGTACTAAGGAATCTTTGACTGAATCAGGAGTCTCTGATGACCTGCTTACATCTAGGGAAGGCCTAGGTGCCATGAGGTTGAGCCGCATGGTTGTGATGCCACCGTTTGACCCTGAAAAAGTGCATAAAAACTCAGAGGACAGCATTTTGCCTTTGGGGGCACACTCATTGGAACGGTGTTGGGGATTTGGCCAGAAGAGACTCTGGGTAGCTGTTGAAATACCCCATCACCTCTTTTTGAAAACCCAGATGTTGGTGCTTCTGTCTCTGGTAACTGTTTGTGTATTGCTTGGACAAGTATCTAGAAGCCTGTCTGCTGATTTGTGTTTGTTTGCTCTGTTTATATAATTTCTGCTTGTAATTTCTGTTTGTATTCTCTCTGAACTTCAGGGTGCTGGCTTTCACCCCTGAACTGAGTGGTATATGTATGTTTAATTAAACAGTCTTGCGATTGTTAACCCTTTAAAGTTGCTTTCCTCAGAAAAGCAGATCAAAGAATCTGTGCTGGTAGCCCTCTTGTGTGCTGGTGTTGTTGGCCTTATGTAATATTAATTAAGGTGGAACTTTTTTTACTGTTTTCTCTTTTAGAATGCTAAAGTAATCAAGTGCCTTTGATTAAGTCTTACTAGGTGCTAAGCCCCAGGTCCACACCCTTTTACTGATTAGGTATGAAGCTTTCGGGCCCTAAACAGGGTATATAAACTCAGAGGTTAACATTTTCTTTGGGGCTCTCACTCATTGGAAGAGTGTGGTGCTATTTGGCCAGGCGATACCCTGGGTAGCCTTTGTTAAGGAACCCTTGGACTTTGAAGAAAACCTAGATGTTGGTGCTTCTCTGGTAACTATGTGTTGCTTGGACAGACTGCTAGAAACCTGTCTGCTAATTAGTGTTTATTTGCCCTGTTTATATAGTGTATGCTTGTAGTTTGTTTATATTTGATCTGAAGTTCAGGGTGCTGGCTTTTCCCTCTGAACTAAGGGAATGATATATGTGTTTGATTAAAGTGAGATTGTTAACCCCTTAAAGTTGCTTTCCTTAGAAAAGCAAATTAAAGAACTTGTGTTGGAAGCTCTTGGTGCTGGTCTTGTCGGGTCTTACACCTCAGCAGCAGCTGCAAGCAGCATTGTTGTTATACCTTACCCTTCCACAGCAGCTGCTAGCAGCATTTTTCTTACAGAAAGTAAGAATAAATCATCTCAAAAGTCCTTTCTAGTACTTAAATCTACTATACAAATACAATCCATAGTAGTTACAAAGACCTTACTTCATCCCAGATTTTACATCATGCTAGGTGCTCATAGCTACTTAAGTAGATCACACACACACACACACACACACACACACACACACACACACTAGATCATATATATATATATATATATATATATATATATATATATATATATATATGACAATCCTCAGACCCCTTATCTAATGGGAGTGTTATCATCTTGGTAGATGTTTTAGGGAGAGGGAGAAAAGCATTTGGGGTTAAAAATAAAGATTTACCTCATCTAGTTTTATGTAGTAGGTATATTTTCTTTGGATGAAGACAACAAAAAAACAAAACAAAGCATTAGCGATTTCTCTCTATGTTATATTTATTACTTGAACAATGTCATCTGAAAATGAAAAAAATTCCTAGGTAACCAAGCACTTTTCAGACATTTTCAGTGATCTCCATAAGGGTTCTGATAGAAAGGAAGATATGATTTCTAGAAACCTTTGAACCCCCAAATTTGACTTTTGTCTTTAGTTCATCTTTTTAAGATTTTCCAGGTACATTTCCATCTATTCCTAGGAATATCTTCCATTCTCTGAGTTTGTATTCCAAACTGGACTAAATTTGTTCTGACAACTTAGTCTTTCATGTTTCATAGAACTTTCCCAAGGAGTGGAAAGCATCTGTCATTTGTTTCAATTTTAGAATAAGGAAAATATTTCAAGAAAGTGCCAACTTTATTTTAGTTTAGAAAAATGGAAGTATTAGATGAAAGAAGGCTTTTTTTTCCCCAAGGTTGTGTAAAGAACTAGTGATGGTGCCAGGATGAAAACCTAACTGTATTTGTTATGGTCTACTGCTAGGATTTATTCTTCCCATTTGTAAAAAAAGCATAAGAATTTTATTTTCTAATGTTTATAGAACCTGGAGTTTCTTACATTTCTCCCTCTCCCCAAAACATCTATAAGAATAACATTCCCATAAGGGGTCTAAGGATCATCTTATAATATCTACTTTAGTTGCTATGAGCACCCAGCATAGTGCCTAACCCCTATTAGGCATTCAAAAACATGTGTTGATTGACTAGTCAATGCAGAATATTAAGCAATTTGACTTTTTAAAAACTTGAATCATGTGTTTCTCATGGATGATTTGAGAGATATGTTCCCATTTTTAAAAAATCTTTATTATGCAATAATTAAATTAACTCCAAAAAGCACTACTATATGTAAAGCACTATCCTAGGCCCTGGTAGTAAAAGAACAATTTTTAAAAAATATCCCCTACTTGAGTATGGAAGAAACTTTTTAAAAGCAAACTTTTTGTAAATGGAATTGGGAATCAATTTTGATAAATACTCATTGTTTCCTCTGTCTACGAACTGGACCTAGTGAAACTCTATGGGACTCAGCAAGACAAGTCAAATCCCACTTCCACATCCCACTTCTTCATAGATCACAGAAGAGTCATTTATAATCTATAATTCAGACAATCCTACTCACCCTCATTTTATGAATAAAGAAACTAAGGCAATCTTTAACATATTTGAAATTGGTCAGCATTCCCTTTAAACTGTGAGGTCCTTGAAAGCAAGGACTATATTATACTTTTCTTTGTGTCCTCATTTATTAACAAAATTTCTAGCACATAGTAGGGACTAAGTAAATGTTTATTGACTGACTTTTCTTTACTTTTTTTTTTCTGTTGACTTTTCTTCTTAAGGCAAAGCATCCATGATTCCTTCAACTGACCCTCAGATTTTGAGTTTTAAGGTCACTCTCTTCTGAAATCACACAAGATTTTTAATGTTATTTTCTAAAATGTGGTTCCCCAGTACTGAGTGTGACATTACAGATGTGATCTGAGAAAGAAGAGTATATCTGGACAGCCAACACCATCATTATAAACATTCTAATTCTATTAATGGATTAACATTTGTCATTTGCTCCTATCATCTTTTATTATGGTCTAATACACGCCCAAAAGAGGTCCTTGTTCTTGTTCTTTCTATTGCTCACCTCTCCCTTCCTCCCACAAAAGTAAACATGGCATTTTAATTTGTAATTGGGAAAAAGTCTCTCTCTCCCCTGTCTCAGGCTGGGGCATTTCTCAGTGCTGAGCCTGAACCCTGGCCACTTCTAAAAAGATGCACACTTACTTCTAAGGGTGGTTTGGCAATTGTTTGGGAAATTGTTTGGCATGTTGCAAATAATGAATGAAGAAGGTGAAGGGAGTCTGCATCAGACCTGCTTCAGATAGGAATAGTAAGTAAATCAAAAGTGTTGGTCTACACAGTGTTCCTCAAAGAGAGAGAGAATGAACTTTGTGCTCCCCATCTACCCACTGAGTCAGAATTATTCAGGCTTTCCCTGTCAGGGATAGAAGAGCAGTGGCTGCCAGTTGATTTGGGGAACCTAATTCCTGTGGGTAGAAATCAACATTTTCTGAGAGCTCTTTTGGTACTAGCCTTTCCCTCTGAAAAGGTAAGCTCAGATTTTTCCTTTTATTTTTCTCTATTTTTCACTTTTGTTAGTGTTTTTAATTATTATTTCAGTTTTCCAGTTTGTTTCTATTTGCATGGGTTGGGACAATTTCGTGTGTGTGTGTGTGTGTGTGTGTGTGTGTGTGTGTGTGTGTGTGTGTGTGTATGCTTTGTAAAATGTCATTTGTTTATTGAATTTGTAAAAACTTTATACAGGTTGTACTGAAAGTAATAGGGCAAATAAGCTTTAATAGCCTAAACTGGAACTATGACTTTTGGTGTACCCTGTATTTGAAGGTGATATAGCATCCAGAGACACAAACTATAGTAAATTTGTCCCATAGCAAAGGTTTTAATATGGGGACTTTAAATAGTCTCTATGCTATACAGAACTGTATTAAATGAACTATAGGGACTCTTTACATGAAATTTAGTAGGCCATTAAGAACTATGCCATATTGAAATCTTCAGTTCAAGGCACTGAGGAATTACTTGAAAAGACAATTTTTGAGTCTCCTCTGAAGCCGAGATAGCTTTAAAAATTAGGAATAGGGCAAATGAGCCCCATATTATTTGCTGAAGGCAAATGTTATGAGGGGATAATAAACACAATCCTTCACATTGGTCTGGTTTGAATAGAATACAGTCATACAGTCCTTTTTCCTTTTCTCAACTACCATGTGCTGATGGACACCATGAATCAAAGAGAGGCGGAAAGGTAAAGTTCCTCTCCCACATGTCACAGGAAGAGTTTTGAGTATACTTTGATGAAGGAGAGACAGAGGATAAAGTCATCCCCTCTTTAAAATGTATTGACTGGACTATTCCTTTCATCTAAGTGGCCAATATTATCAGAAGCAGCTTTGATACAAACTTCTCCCCTCACTCTTATGTCTCTTGCAGTGAGGAACCAAGTAGACCTCCCAGGGTTTGCTATATCATTTCAAAGCAACAAGTCCTGAAGAGGCAAGCACATTTCCCTTCGATGGCCAGGGCACAGGTTCAATACTCCACAAGTTGTTCTCTAGCAACAGCATAACATAGAAAGAACATAGAGTGGATAGCTTTTGGAAGGCTATGTGGTACTTTTAATAATCCAAAGTTATTTCCCATTTCAAGGGCCCAATTTTACATAACAAATGTTCTCCTGATGATACGCCATAGTCATGAATTCTTGAATACCTCAATTGTTGAAGAAGTAAAGCTGTGGATGATGTAAAGCACAAAGGAGAGATGAGTAAAAGTAAGCTTCAGTGATTACTCACATTAAGTAAATGTTATAAGGGTTACCAGCAGTGGTGTGGTAGTAAATGTTAAATAGCCAGTTTTCCAAAACTCATCAGACCTGCTTTTAATTTTAATTAGTAACATTTTCTCTATCACTTACTTAAGTCTAGAAAATCATCAAAACATCAAATCAGTACTGATTTAGAGCATTTACTGATTTCTGAGGTATAAATATTCACAATAAAAATATATCAGTTGGTTCTTCTGAGCTATTACAATCTGGTTGCCACACACTCCTAGATAATACTGAAGAAAATGATCATCAGAAAAATGGATGAAGTTTCTGCTGTGTGGCACAAGCAAAAGGTTATAGATAGTCAGCTTTACTTCTTTACTGGAAGCTTTAAGATGTTAAAAGAGGTAGAGAAAAAAATTCATCCCATTGTCTGGATCCTCTGCAGTTGATTTATGGAAAAATATGGGCAAGAATGGCACAGAACAAAAATCCGTACTGTCATCTGTACTGATGGAATGGAATACTTGCATTGATGAGGACACATATCCCCCAGGTCATCAAAATTATTCCTTAGAATTTGTTTTTAGATATTTAGCTTTGTCTCAGTATTTTATAAAATATTGCAAAAAATATTTCAGTAATGTGATTTTTTTCAACAACAGCCTTTCACAACCACTTTATTCTCTTTATATAAATAGCCCTTCCCTTTTTCACATCAGAATCATTAGAATCTTGATGTTATTATCTTCTTAACTGCATCTTCTTAACTGATTTTTCTGTTTTGTTTTTATCAGAGAATCCAAAAGGAAATGTGTAGATAGCTGAAGTCTCTCACCACAACTATGACATATTGCTTCTATGACAGATTTATGAAATACACTTTGAGTTCATCATCCACAAGGGAAAGTTTCAAGTGTGAATATTGAGCCATTTAATATCTATATTACTTTGAAAAAATTGTGCATATCTAACATACTACATAGGTTAAATCGAGCACAGTGTTCAAACCTTAATGAAAGCTTATGATTATCAAGGGTGAACTGAAGAAAAAGAATTGCTAAAATAAGCATCATCAGCAGGAACAATTGGAATGAAGAAAGCCAGTCTAGAAACTAGTGAGGCCCTCTAGGTTAGGCCAAGTAATAGAGTGTAGTCTCAATAGTCAATAAGGAGGGCTCTGACAGATAAATGAACAATTTCAAGAAAGTGTTGCAATAGGCAAATGTCTCAGGAAGGCAGCCACAACAACATTAGAGTAATCCAGCAATTGGATCCCAAAGAGATGTCCTTAAAAGTATGCAGTTAGCATCCAAGAGGTCATCAAGGAAGGAGCTAGTCAGTCAATCAATAAACATTTATTAAATACCAGGCACTGTGCTAAACACTGAGGATAATAAAAAAAAGGCAGTCTCTGCCCTCAAAGAGCTCATGGCCTAATGCAGGTGGAGGGAACAAAAAATAAACAGAAGCTAAAAAGAAGGAGGAGGAAGGGAGAAAAGTCAGCATGAGACACATGATGAAGTGCTGAAGCTAATGGGAAATGATGGGATGATTTTCCTGGATGCCCTCTTCAAATGGAAGATCTGGGAAAATTATCTCTGATATCCACCCTTTTCTCTCTTCAATCAGCCTAAAGAGGGGCCCCTGGGGCAGGTGACACTAAAGAGATATGAGTTTCAGAATTAACATGATCTTTCAGGAAGATGAACATCTAGAGAAAATGATGAAGTCCAGGAGAGTATCCAGGTGGGAAACAACAAAACAGGTAGCAATTTATGGGCAGTATTCCATTCCCTGGGAGGACAGGCAGGGAAGGAGATAAAGATCTGGACCAAAATTTTGATGAAAATGAGTAAGAACAAATCATAAAGTAAATCATTAACCCAGAAGTAGAGGGATAAGACAGAAATGCAGTTAATGGAACACAACTATAACATGAGATCTTAGTGACAAAGAACAAGGCAAGAGCCCACTTACTGAAACCCAGTTACCAGCCAGATTCAGCCCAACAAGCAGTTATTAAGTGACTACAATGCAAGGTGCTGGACAGGGTGTTAGATATACAAAGGCAAACAAAAATAGTTTCTACATTCAATGAACATATATTATACTGAGGATTGGGAGAAAAGAGATTGTATTTTACATATAAACAGGTGATGTAGTGTATAGAGTGCTAGACCCAAAGTCAGGAAGATATGAGTTTAAATTGGCATCAGATACTTATTAGGTATATGAATGTAAGTTAGTCACTTAATCTGTCTTTGCTTCATTTTCCTCAACTGATAACAATAACACTTACCTCTTGGGGTTGTTGTGAGGATCAAATGAGATAATATTAGTAAAAGGCACTTATCATAGTACCTGGCACATCATAGGCATTATACAAATGTGTATGCCCTTTTCTTCTCTATGAATATTTATTTCATAATTTGAGGACTCAGAATCAACTTAAAACCTCACCTTCTGGGGGGGCAGAGCCAAGACAGCATCTGGAAAGCATGGACTTCTTTAAGCTCCCCTCTCAGGTCCCTCCAAACACCTATAAAATGGCTTGAACAAATTCTAGAGCTGCAGAACCCATGGAATAGCAAAAGGAAGCAGGGCTCCAGTCCAGTAGAGGATGGATGGTTGCTGGGAAGGTTCTATTGCAAGGAGCTGGGAGCAGAGTAGAGCAGAGGCCAGCATGGGCCACACCAGGACCAACCAGACTGGGAGCCAGGGGAACAGGCATAGTGACCTGAATCAGTGAGCTGTGACAATTACCAGATTTCTCAACCCACAAACAGCGAAGACAACAGAGAAGGTTAGGGAGAAAAGCTACTGGGACAGAGAGAAAGGAGTTCTTGGTTAGGCCACTGCCAAGGGGTCAACAGAGGTGGTACAGCTCTGAGGCTGCTTCCAGAGCTACAGATGCAGTTGCTTCCAGCCCCAGGCCCACCTGGTGGGAGGAATTAACCCACAGATTAGAGCTGGAGTGCAAAGCCTGCTTTGCCCTGCCTAGATCTGGGCCACAATTCTGGTTGGTGGTTCTTGAGGGAAAAGGAATGCTGGTGTGGCAGAGCTTGCTGTGAAGGAGTAGCTCTGAAAACAGCAGCACATCCCCTCAAGCTTGAGACAAAGTACTCTCTACTCTACAAGCAGTCATACCCCAACAAAAAACTCAAGGGTCAAGTAGTTGGTTGGGAACACAGACTGGCAGAGAAAACAGTCTCAGATTCAGATTCAGACTTTGGAACCATTTTTGGTGACAAAGAAGACCAAAACATACAGCCAGAAGAAATCGACACAGTCAAAGAGCCTACATCAAAAGCCTCCAAGAAAAATATGAATTGATCTCAGGCCATGAAAGAGCTCAAAAGGATTTGGAAAAGCAAGTTAGAGAAGTAGAGGAAAAACTGGAAAGAGAAATGAAGGTGATGTGAGAAAACCATGAAAAACAAGTCAATGAATTGCTAAAGGAGACCCCCAAAAAAACTGAAGAAAATAACACCTTAAAAATAGACAAATACAAAAGGCAAAAGAGCTCCAAAAAACCAATGAGCAGAATAATGCCTTGAAAGGCAGAATTAGCCAAATGGAAAAGGAGGTCCAAAAGACTGCTGAAGAAAATACTACCTTAAAAATTAGATTGGAGCAAGTGGAAAATAGTGACTTTATGAGAAATCAAGAAATTATAAAACAGAACCAAAGGAATGAAAAAATGGAAGACAATGTGAAATAACTCATGGGAAAAACCACTGACCCAGAAAATAGATCCAGGAGAGATAATTTAAAACTTACTGGATTACTCGAAAGCTATAATCAATGAAAAAGCCTAGATATCATCTTTCAAGAAATTATCAAGGGGAACTGCCCTGATATTCTAG
>JAQQSZ010019679.1:0-10313 GCA_028646595.1 Phalanger gymnotis
CATACTCAACATTAAAATTCTTCTTTCCTTAAGATTAGATACCATACTATTTTCTGCTAATCCTCTTTCAGATATCTTTGTCTCATCTCTGAGAAGTTTAATGGGCTGCTGTCATAACCTTCCTCTAATTCCTTTTAAGCTTCTGGAGTTCCATCAAGAAAAATGTGCTTCTTGCCTAAACACAATTTGAAATGTCCCTTTGTAAATTCTAGAGTCAGTTCTTTTAAGGAATAAAAGTGATCCATGATGATCTTGATGGACTCAAGTGCTTGAAGAGCTCCATATCCTTCTACAATTTAAAACAGTCCTTTTATACATTTTTCTGTGGCATTTTCTGCTTTGTAAATTAATGCCCCATCATTTATTACTTGCACTCACCTGGGTGCATTTGCCTTCTGATCTTTATGGGTCAGGATGAAGACAAGCTTTAGACTGTAAGTTCTTTGAGGACAAGGATTGTCTTGTTGGCTTTTATATGCATCCCCAGTACTTCACACGGTTCATAGCACATAGTAAATGGTTATTAAATGTCCTCTCTATCCAATAATTCCACCACAGACTTTATATCCTAAGAGAGTCAATGACAGAAAAAAATAGCATGCATACCAAAATATTCATAGCAGCATTACCTATAATAGCAAAAAGCTAGGAACATGTTTCTGGAGAAAGAAATGGTAATCCACTCCAGTATCTTTGCCAAGAAAATTCCAAATGGAGTAATGAAGAGTCAGACACCACTGAATGACTGAACAACAACAAAAAGAATGTATTTGGTATCCAACCATTTGGAAGTAGTCCAACAACTTGAGAAATATTAACATAGTGAGGCACTGTTGTGTTGTAAGGAACAATGTACACAGAGGTCAGAAAAATGTGGGAAGACTTATATGAACTGATCCAAAGTGAAGAAAACAGAATGAAAAGAAAAAGACATGCAATGATTACAATGTAAAGACTTCACTAAGAGGCAACAAAATTGAGGTAAAATACAATGGTAAATGTTGGTTCCAAATTCTTTAAAGTTAAAGTACGCATTTTTTTTAAAAGGCAAGCAATTTATTATTAGCTGCAATTATTTAATCAGACGGTTTTGTTCAATTGTTTCACTTGCTTTTTTAATGAAAAGATACTATAAGAGCTTTAGAAAGGCAAGCGACTGATATGTCAAAATTCATGAATAAAAATTTTTAAATGTTAACATAAGATGAAAACAATCTATGATTTCATCAGTAACAACAATAAAGATGAAAACTGGTCTATAATTTAGTACATAGATCTAAGGGAGCTGCATGGTTTCACAGCTAAAACATGTCAGAGGCATAATTCCAATGCCACTCCCCCTAATCAACCTTTGAAAGTGGTTCTGTACCCCCATGGGGCTCAATAAGACAAAGACTCATCACTAAGGGGGAGAGAACATTTAACATCAGGGAGTTACAATCGGTGAGTGAAACAGGTCTCCTGTGTATTATAAGATACTATGATAGAGGCATCCTAGCTTTTCTGAAGCATATTTAGTTGTTTCCCCTCCTCCAATAGGAGTGATAATAGCCATATTTATTCATAGCTAGTGTTTTTTATGGTGCTTTAACATTTGCAAATCACTTTAAATACATCTTATTTATCCTCACAATATCTCTGAGAGGTATGGACTATTATCATCTCCAGTTTACGTTTGGGGATACTGAGGCAGATAGCAATCATTTGCCCAGGGTCATCCAAGTAATGAATGTCCAAGGCAGATTTTGAACTTAGGTCTTTCTGATTCTGGTCCAGCACTCTATCCTTTGTGCCACCTAACTGCCTCAGACTTTTTTCTTAAAATAAGCTTTTGCAATAAACATTTGTCCATGCTTCCGTACCCTCGTATTGAGAGGAAATAACTAAGATTAACTGAATAGTATTGACCTTACCAGGATGATGCTTTTTCTATGTAACTGAGAGAAGCAGTCACAGAGAGTTCATTAACTACCATGTGAATTAAAACATCATAAGATGACATCTGCTCTGTGAAAGTCATCAGATTATCCTGTTCTGTTTGAGTAGCAAAATGTCCAAATTTGATTCTTCATTTTAGATGATGGCTGATTCCGAAAAGTAGCTCCTGCAGCAGAGCAGAGAATACAGGGCTCTGTAACTGGGAGGAGTTGCAGTGTACCTCAAAATCTGCCAGATATTGTTTCTTTCTTAACTTCAGGGCTGTCACTTCATAGCCACATGCATTTAGGCAGTGTAGACCAGCTGTCTGTCATCTCTGGGAAAAATGATGAAAACTGAAAAGGGGTTAGCTTTATGTATGAATTCTGGGCATATAAACTGACTGTTACCGAGTCACCTAGAAGACCCTAGGGAGATCTAGATGGCATTGAAATTGATGAAATAAGACAGAATCATATTTTTCAAAATAAATCTCTCCAGTAACTCCCAGAAAGCAGGGATTTGCCACCTTTGTCAATGGAGTTCCACAAACACTGAAGCATTCCTGCTGAAGGGAAGGGGTTGAGGTGAAAGATTGGCCTATTGCTTGGTTTGAAAAGGGTTAGGACCTTTCGGGGCCTTGTGTGAAGTTTTAGATTATGTCAAAAAGACATAATCTGTACTCCTGAAACCTTGCTAAATACTCTAGTGAGGCAGAAAAGTGAAGTGGAAAGTGTGATTTTATTGGCATAGGGTACTCCCATACGTGGAATCTCCCTCTACCAATGTAGGTCAGCATCTTATCTGAAACTCACAGTCCAAAAGAGTTGCCTAGCTTTCTGGTTCACACAGAGTTCTCTGTGGTGAAGGTGGGACATAACCCAATGTCTTCTTGACGCTGAGACTGGTTCTATTGCACCACACCTGCATTTCTCTAATGCTATCCTTTACATCATTCCTTCCTAATTCCTCATTTGTAATATGGTAGAGCCTGCTCACACCAACCATGTGCTTCTCCATTTTCCTTTGAATGACCATTAACTTTAATTCTTTGGAGACTGTAGTGTTCCATGGTGCACAGTCATACAACATGTCCTGGTTTCTGGAGGACTGGCCCATGAGCATCCTCATTTCTCCTTGCCTCGATTCTCCATTTCATTTTACTTGTGTAGACAGTCTCAGTTTTCTAACAAAGTGAGGATCAAATAAAGTAATGTATATGAAGCATTACTTGAATGTGAACAGTTAATTTTTAAAAATTAAGTCGCCATAACTTTAGGGTATGGGGCCTTTGGGAAATTAGAAGTGGTGTAGTATGGGGTAGAATTAGAAGTCAGGAGTCCTGTGTTTGAATCTTGCCTCCAATTTTACTTAGCATCTATGGATGTATGGATCCACTTCCTTTACCTCTCTTTTCTATCTCTTCTCCTGCCCACTCTTTTTAGCCATTTCACTCTTTGAAAATTCTTTCAGCAGAGGAAATTGGGTATGCTTAAATCCTCCTTAAAAGTGTTGGCTTCCTTTATTAGAATGCACACACCTTGAAGGCAAGAACTGCCTTGTTTGCTTCTATTCATATTCAAAGGCCAGGGCTTAGCAAAGTGCCTGGCACATAGCACATACTTAAGAAATGCTTTCATTCCCTTATTCATTCATTCAAATCAGTCCAATGACCCACTTGCTAGTACACATGGCAATGATAAGATATTTAATGAGGGGAAAACATTACGTATTTTATATAGAGTGATATTGTAGTACTATTTCTAGATTTCTTCATTTACATCTAGGATTCCCAATGGAAAAGGAGTCTGGATGTGCCATATGTAATTATAAATTATACAGAGAGGATATTTCCAGTTAACTCCACCCCACGTGGGAGCTTAAGTCAATCAATACGCTCCATGCCAAAGATATCCAGGATTGGAGAGTAAGTCCATGCCTACTTCGTCTCTATTTCTAGGTTGCTGCAGACCCACCAACCAAGATGCTTTATCCTATCCAATTCTCTATCTAACATCAAGACCCTGTTAGTTCAAGAGGGTATTTTGCTATCTGCCACATTCTGCTTACTTTATCCTGCCACGAACATTAATCTTGATTCATCTTGAGACCCTGCCTCATCTATTCTTCAGGGGGAGGTAAGTCACTAAGTTTTGAGACCCCGGCTGTAGCTACTTCATAGGAATAAGATGATGCTCATGGCAGCCATATCTGGCCACCTAGTGAAAGACTATGATTCATTGTCCAGTCATCTTGACTTTTGTCTTGCCACTGGACTTCAATGACTCTGGAAGAGAGACAACTTTGTGCAATTCTGCATCACCCTTGTGATGTCTTTGATTGTTTCTGAAAATGAAGGATGAACAACAGCAGTATGATTCATCCTAGTTAGCCTTCCAGCAGGAAACCAAGGCATAATTAGTATATGCATATTGCTATCTGCCCTTTCCTTCCTCCTTTTCACCTCTCGTCCAGATAACAGAAATTAAATCAGTATCGCCATTGGTGGTGGACAGGGCATGGCAATGTACAGCCCTATGGTTCCACTTATAAACCCTGTGACTGCTTAGAACAAAGTTATCTTACCTGGCCACCATACTCCCTGACATGAATTATATAAAATTAATTCTTGTCTTTGTATTTACTTTGTCTAGCCTAGTGCCCAAGATGTGGTAAGTACTTAACAAATGTTTGTTGATTGTTTGAATGGTATGACCTAAAAGAATGAAAAAAGCGCTCACTCTGTCAGCAGAGAAATTTATGGGAAAGTTTCTGGATTAGTGATTATAGAAAAAGATAGGAAATAGTTGAATGGATAAGATTTATTGTGCATTTGTGTGTACCTACACTAGTTTTAAGATGGATCTGTGCCTTACTTTACACCATAGATGAATTCTTGAAAAGTTGTCTACAAACTGATATTTTTAAAAGGTGAAACCATATTTTAAATCCACTAGAGAATATAATTGCTTAAGGTATAACCCTTTTGTAAGTCTTAAGAATTCCCTCTTCTTTGAAGCAAATAGTCACCAACTGCTTTGTTTTGTAAATTCGGAATTTTAGGTAGCAGGTTTTCTAAGATATATTTTATTGACTGTCTAGCAGACAATTTAATCAATTGTGCAATCCAACAATATGCATTTATTATGTTCCTACTATATGCCACTCACTATATAAAATGCTGTAGATATATATATATAATGTAAAGACATATATATCTATGTTTACAGATGTATCTATACATTGCCATATGTATTTATGTGCTATATGCCACTCACTATATATCTGTGTGTATATACATATATATGTATGTATTTATATATATAATAATGAGTCAGTTCCTGACCTCAAAGAACTATTATTATTTAATGGGATACAACACATAAAGGGGAATAGGGACATGGAAGGGAGTGGCCTGGGGAGTCCTAGGGACGGCAAGAGAAGCCATAAGACAGTAGATGAACTTACCCTGCCCAGTATCAGAGGTAGTACTGATCTTATTGCTGTTGCCAGAGCAAGAATAAGTGCAGGGGTGGGTGATATGCACTCACAGCCAGGGCAAGATGGCAGCACTTGTTGGGACTTGGTAGATATAGTGGGTTGAGGTGAGTTTTCATTCACTCACCCAATCAGAACAGTGCAGTTCCTGACTGAGTCCCTTACCCTGAATGGATTAACTCCACATGGAGAAAGGTGGGAAAAAGTATGGAGGACTGGGAAAAGGTATGGAGGGCGGGTCCATGAGCATACTCATTTCCCCTTGTCTCAATTCTCCATTTCATTTTACTTGTGTAGACAGTCTCGGTTTTCTAACAAAGTGCCATCAAAAAAAAAAACAACAACTAAAAATAAAGTAAATCCTTTATATTTAAAATTTCACTTGGCCTCAAACTTAACTTCCATTTATAGATCCTGAATGCTCTTAGGCCTTGGATGTGAACATAGGTGCATATCTCTATGGCTGCTTCACTGGGGCCTCAGGTTTAGAAGGCATTTGGTGCCTATCCTCTTGTCATTCCTAGAATCACTTCTTACATCTAAAGACACATGTTTTCTCCTTAACTAGTATTCTCACATGCATGCCGGCACCTTCCAGAAAGTGACCCAGCTGTCTTTGGACCCAGTGATCCTAGGGATGTCCTTTATAGAAGTCAGATGGGAGGACTATATCAACTTTAAAATCTAAAGTGAACAATTTGAGGTAAAAGCAATCATACTGTGGGTAAACCCATTATCATAACAACCTGATTTCTTTCTAATTCTGAACACCCAAGATACCATATTTTTTTTTCAAGGAGGTTCCTCTTCTATTTCAGTCTTTTCCCGATACCACCTTGTTAAAGAATTTGCTTTCATAGTGGGTTTTTCAAGAATCAATTTGACTTTTTTTTTCTTATTTCCATTTGATTCATAGCTAGAGTGGAACATTACTTATATCTGGGATTGATTGATATAGTTGCTAGAGAAAAGGCTGCTCATTAACCCAGAGATACTTTCTCTTTTTTCTCTATCCACTTACTTTCCCACTTTTGGTTTCCTGAATGATATGAAAGTGAGGTAGGGAAAGGTATATTCTCTAGAGGACTAGTCCATGAGCAATGAACATCCTCATTTCTCCTTACCTCAATTCTGTTCAATTCTGCTGATTCGGAAGAGAAGAGCTGGTTGGCTGATTCCTGGGAAACTGCAACGCTGCTTAGGCCCCTTTGCTTATTCCTGGAACAAATGTCTATTTTTTAACCAACAATATTTATCCAGTGGTGCTATATGTCTGTAATGCACAAACCTTCTCAGAATGGAGGCCAGGGCCCTTCCTTAAAATGGAAGTTATAGGATGAACTGACCAATTAGAGGAATGAGTGGCAAGAAGAGAGATTGCCCAGACTCTCTTGGTTATTATTCTCAAACTAGACATATTGAAAATTGATGGCAGCAGCATAAAAGACTGAAAGGAATAGTTAGAGTATCTTTTTTTCCTTTCTTGATATAAGCAGAGGATTTCATTTGTTGTGGAACTAACAGGAGAGATTGATGACTCAGTTCATTTGAGCAGAGAATAAACTGTTGAATAAACAAAAGTACTTAAGCATATCAAGGTTTTGTTGCTGTTGTTTAACCTTAAAATGATTAAATTTCTGTAATTCTTTGTGAAAATACATAGAATAGAATCTTTAAATGAAATAGAAAACATAATCATTTCAAACCTGGGGAAAGGTAAAAGAACTTTAGTTTATGTTATGGTTTTATTTCAAATAACAGGGACTTCAAATGTGAGGTGCAGGCAAGTGATTTTTTTAATACCAAATTTATATGTCTTTCTCCACAATAAAAACTCACGAGATGTTGTCCCTTAGAAAGTATACATTTCTCTCCCCTTCTTAAAATGTGGATTCTAACTGAAAACAGGACCTATTGTTTATATATATGAACAAAATAAAAAATGATGGAATTTAGTAAGCCTTGGAGCTGAGTGATTTTGGGGTGAGTTACAAGATAAGGTACCTTCCCTTCCTTATTTTGCAAATTGCACAAAGGTTTCAATGTCCCTCTAGGCTAACTAAGTAGCAGTGGCAAAAATATTTTTTATGAAGGGCCAAGAGGCCACTCAAGTGGATGTCTCCAGGTATTAGAATTCACTCTGAGTGGTTAATCCTGGCCCAAGTGATAACTGTTCTATTATGAAGCACCTTGAGGCCTCTGTTCTTCCTAAAAAACAGAAACTCATCCACTATTAGTTGGACATCTCTTCCTGAATAGACAATAAGCATATAAAATTCATTACATCTGAAACATAACTCATTATCTTACCCCATAGGCCCATCCCTACTCTGAACTTCCCTATTTCTCTTGAGAGCAATCACCTAGGCTTGCAACCATAGAATTATGCTGATAATTTTGTCTTCATTCCCCATAGCCAATAAATTGCCAATTCTTGGTGATTCTATCTCCCTAGCATCTGAGTTTGTCCCCTTCTCTCTATCCATACAATTGTCATTCTTGTTCAGATCTTCATCATCTTTCTCCTGAACTACTGTAATAATCACTCAATTTACAATCCTGATTATAGTCTCTCCCCTTCTTGGGTCTGTCCTCTACATAGCTAATAAAATAAGATCTTCCTAAGGCAAAGTTCTGACCTCCATGTCACTCCTTTGCCTTCAAAATCTTCAGTGGCTCCCCAAGGCCACTAGGATAAAATATAAACTTCGCTTCCATTGTTTAGAATTAATGTCTTTCTTCTAGCCTCAGCTTAGAAGTTACTTCCTAAATAAAGCATCCTCTGATACTCTGTCCCCTCCAAATACAGAGTTCCAAGTAAAAATTTCAGAAAAGATTCACTTTTCTAGTAGGCACAATCAAAAAAGTGTAGGACTTGGAGTCAGAAGACTTGAGTTGGAATCCCATTTTTTCTAGGTTTCAGTTTCTTCATCTGTGGAATGAGATTAGATTAGACAACTTTTAAGGTCCATTCTAGCCTTACATCTGTTATTCTGTGATCTTTTTCGATTATAAAATAATTGGATCTCCACCCCACCCCCCAATTTACAGATACAATAGTGACACCATTTGATTGTGTTCATATCTATTGAGTCTGAAGTTGACATGATTGTAACTTGTTAAAACTAGCTTGTTTCTCCACTGAAGTTTGCACTCTCTTTAGGAAGACTATTATGCACAGAGCTCTTTTTAAATCTCTCATATGCTTATCAAGTAGCAGTTTGTATTAGTTAATTTTTTATGGATCATATTCCCCTTCTAGACAAAAGCATAATAAGGGCAGAAATATTTGTTGAATTTAATGAGTAATCAACCCCCAATAAAATTATATCTGATACTAAGTCAGTGAAGAGTTTCTGAATGTTGGGAGGGCTTAACCAAAGTTGTATATAATTCTATATTGTGTATAATGGAAGCATTTTAAGGAACCTCAGGGGACCCCTTGGGGACCTTTAGGGGATCCTCAGGGGACCCTAAGAACATTCTGTACATAAACCTTAGTTGAAGAAACAATCAGGCCAAAGGTTATCCTGATTCTTTGACTTCTGGGTTAATCCCCTAGGTTCTTATAGGTCACAGTGCAGGCATACTGAATTTAGTTATCTCCGAGAATTTTACATTGCTCTTTAGACTAAAACTATTCTGATATCCAAATCTCCAAGGCTTTTGGGCAATTCACATATGTAACAAATGGCCTAGGACATCTTAAAAGGGTAGTACAGTGTAATGGAGCAAGTGTTAGGAACTGGAGTTAAGAAAAACCTGGGTTCAGATCCTATCTCTGAAAACTAAGTGGCTGTATGACTATGGCCAAGTCACTTAATCTAACTTAGCTCATTTGTCATGTCATGTACAGTTATACTCATCTAGAATGGTTGTTGTGAGATTAATTCTACATGAGAATCATATAAAACGACAGATTTAAAGAATGTCATAAACCTTAGAGCAAAGATTCTTAACTATTTTGTATCACAAACTTCTTTGGCAATCTGGTAAAACCTATGAACCTCCTCATATAGCAATCTTTTAAAGTGCATCAAGTAGATAGGATTGCAATGGAAACCAATTAGAATGAAAGATTCTCAAAATGCTAAAAATTAAGTTTACTGATCTCCTCAAAATCTATCCATGGACTCCAAAGGGATCCATGGACCCAACTTAAAAATTCCTGCCTTAAAAAGATTGTCTAGACCTGTGATTTCATTGGTATCAGGAATTTCCAGGTGAGAAAAATCATTCTACTAATCAAGGATTTCTCTGTGGTTTATATTCTCAGAGAATTGTCTAGAGTATGGAGAAATTAACCAGGATATTACATATGTGCATATACACATATGTGTATATATATATACACAAACATATACATACACACATATATCTATATGTAGATATATATGGTAGGAGTTAAAACTAGGTTTTCTTGACTTCGAGGCTATCTCTTTCTCTACTACTCTATAGCTTTCTCTCAGCACTTTACACCATTATATACCTGTCACTTATTATTTTAATAAGTCTTCTTTAAAAACTTGCTAAATTGCTGAAGAGATAATTTCACAATGTGCACTAAATGGAACAGGAAAGTAGAGAGAGTTCCCTAGGGACAAATGTCTTACTCCATTCACTAAAAGTCAAAATGGGAAGTAAGAGATTTTAAAACTCCACCCCCATTCCCCACGAATGTAGGAGAAATAACTTAAGGTGATGAAAGAAGGAACATTTTCACTGTTTCCAGACAAGAGAGATAGACTAAATCAAATGTCCAAGATGTTATTCACCCAAAGTAATTAATAATATACCAAGAAAAAAGTAAATAATGCCAATTCTATATATTTCACCATCTACATTCATATTAGGGTTGATAAGTTAAGAGTTCTTAAAAACTGAGGCTGGGGAAAAAA
>JAQQSZ010019680.1:0-10313 GCA_028646595.1 Phalanger gymnotis
CGATAGCTGAAGCCTAAGCCAAAGGAGCTGAAGAAGCAGACACTGCTGGTAGCAGAGCTGACCCACGTGTGGACTGGAGAGTGCTGAGCAAGGGTTTGAAGCCAGTGGGTAATCTTCTTACTGGAGGGGGGAAGCATGAATATGATTTGGTTTAATGTCATCATGTTTTTCTGTAACCTCCTATTTACTCTTGTGAGGCAGACTTATTGGGCCTGGAAGCTTTTTTGCCAGGATATTGAATTGGGGACACTGGTTTGTGGGTCTGCTACTCTGGAGCTTGAATAAATGCTTTAATTCTTCTACCTTCTACTTAGAGAATTCCTTATATCCTGCAGTTCTGAACCATACAAGCATATACATGATTTTCTTTGAAATCATGAATTCTGCCTTCATACTATAGGGAGTGGTGTAATAGAAGGGAGGGCTGACTGGGTAATGGAGCAACCAGAATATATGCCATCTTGGAGTGGGGGTGAGGGTAGAAATGGGGAGAAAATTTGTAATTCAAACTCTTGTGAAAATCAATGCTCAAAACTAAAAATATTAAATAAATTAAATAAATAAAAAATCCCCTTAAAAAGAAAAAAATAAAAATAAAATGAGATTGAGGAAAAACTTTAAAAAAGAACAATACAAGAAAAACAAAAAGATTATGAAAAGAAAGACAACCAGTTTGAAAAGGAGATCCAGAATCTTAAGGATGAAAATGACTTCCTGATGGCCAGAATTGGGCAAGCAGAAGCCAGCAAAGTTATAAGAAATCAAGAAATAATAAAACAAAATACAAAGAATTTAAAAATAATAGAAAATGTGAAATATCTCATAAGGAAACAGATCAAGGAGAGAAAACATAAGAATCATCAGACTACCTGAAAGCTATGATCAAAAAAAGAATCTTGGTACATTAATCTTGCATCAATAAAGCAAGAAATAATTAAAATTGTTCTAAAGCATTAGAACAAGAGGGGAAAGTAGAAATAGAAAAAAATCCACTGATCACCACCTGAAGGTGATCCTATGAGGAAAGCCTGCAGGAATATTATGGTCTTATTCTGGAACCCCCAGCTCAAGCACAAAATATCATGAGCAACAAGGAAAAAAAATTTAAATATGGTGGTGCCACAAGTAGAATCCACAAGATCTAGCAGTGGTGACATAAAAAGACTGCAGATCTTGGAACACTATGTATGAAAGAGCAAAAGTACTGGGCTCCCAGTCAAAATACAGCCAGCAAAGCTCAGCATAATTCTGAGTGAGAAAAAAATGGACAATTAATGATCTGTCAGACTTTCAGGACTTTGTTTTAAAAAAAAAATACCTGAATTTAATAGAAGATTTGACATATAAGAGCCAAGAGAAATATAAGGTACACACCAAAGACTAATTACAAGGGACTCAATTAAGGACAGACTGTTTATCTTTTTGTATATAAAACATATGTCAAAGATTTTTATTAGTAATTGGGTAGTTCATGAGAAAGATTGGGGTAGACTTGAGTGTGATATGACTTTAAAAAGTAAAAGTGTTTAGGAACAGTTAAAAGATCATTTTATACAAATGAGGTGTGAGAGAAAGGACTGCACAGAGGAATTAGATGGGGGGGAAAGGCTATTACTTCTGGAAATCTGCTTTCATAAGGAATAGGTTCAAGAGGGAACAATACATATATATCTAGAAGAGTATAAAAGCATTCTAAATTCAGAAAGAAATAGAATGCTAAGAGGTTAGGGATAAGGGAGAGGGTAAGGGAGGTATCTCTAGAGAGGAAGGAAAGGGAGTAGGTTGAAGGAGAGGTACAGAAAGATGTTTAGATTAATGGGAATGGGAGGATAAGGGAGGGATCCATGGGGAGGGGGTAGGTGAAGTAATAGAAGGGCAAGATATCAGGTAGAGGTAAAGTAGAGGAGTTAGGAGGGATAAGAAATAAGAGATACACACAAACATAAAAACAAATGTCAGAAGTAGAATTTGTTAGGGAAAGTATATGTCTATGTATGTATATCTATATATGTGTATCTATATATTTATATATAAATATATCTGTGCCTGTAGCCTTCTGGGAGGGAAGATGGAGGGGAAAGAAGGAAGTAAAAAGTGCGCAGCAGAGAACAAAAGAAAACTAACGAGAAAGCAAAGATGGACAGCTTTCGACATAACACATAGTATTTACTACGTAGGCTTTCTTGAAATGGAAATTTATTACTATACATTTTGAATCCTCTCATGTTATACTGTGCACATGACATGCTTTTTTTTTTCTTTTCTTCTTTCATACATAAGTTTAAATATTTTTCTTTTTCTTTTCTTATTGTGCGTTTAAGTTTTGGTCATTTAAAAAAAGCAACAAAATAAAAGCCAAAAAATAATAAAATCAATAAATGATTACCAAAACTTATTGAAAAGAAGAGAGAGGAACACCAAATTAATAAAACTAAAATGAATTTAAGGAAATTAATTCAGGCTATACACTGGAATGTCAAATACAGAAGCTGAAGCTTAAATACTTTTACCACATAATGAGAAGACAGGACTCATTGGAAAAGACCCTGGTGTTTGGAAAGACTAAAAGCAAAAGGAAAAGGAGACAGCAGAGGAGGAGATGGATCGAACATGATGGAACAATGAACATGAACTTGGACAGACTTTGAGAGATAGTGGCAAATAGAAGGACCTGGCACGCTATGGTCCATGGGGTCATGAAGAGTTGGACACAAATGAACAACTGCAACAAAAATGAATAAGGCAAAATCATAGCAAATCAAATGAAATAAAAAGAATGATCAAAATATGTTATTGTCAGTCAATAAATGTTTATTAAATGCTTATGATGTGCTAGGCAATGTGTTAACCACTGGAGGTGCAAACAAAGTTTAAAACATGATCCTTGTCCTCAAGATGTTGACTTTTTAAATTAAATTTTTATTAATATCTTTTATTTTTTACATCTTTAGAATTTCTCCCAAAATGCTTCCTCCCTCTCAGAGACCCACAACATATAACAAATAATATTATTAAAGAAGTAAAAGAGACTTTAAAAATAAACAAAATTGATTAATACCTTGAAAAAGTCCAAAAATATGTGCAAGCACTATGAAAGCATCTTCTAAAAAGGAGAGCATTGGGGTTGTCTTCTTACATCTCTTCTTTAGAGCCATTCTTGTTTTTCTTATTTTGCAAGATTTACTTTTTTGTGCAGTCTCTTTGGGATACAGAACTATTAGTGGTATTGCTGGGTCAAAGGGTATGTGCATGGCTTTATAGCTCTTTGGGCATAGTTCCAAATTGCTCTCCAGATTGGCTGGATCAGTTCACAACTTCACCAACAATGCTTTAGTATCCCCAATTTCCCACATCCCTTCCAATATTTGTCATTTTCCTTTTCTGTCACATTAGCCAATCTCATAGGTGTTGTTTCAGTTTGTACCTGAGTTGATTCAATTTGCATTTCCCATTTGCATAATAACCATTAGAGATTTAGAGCATTTTTTTGTATGACTATAGATAGTTTTGATTTCTTCATCTGAAAAATGCCTATTTATAACTTTTGACCATTTATCAATTGAACAATGAAGAATATTTTTATGAATATGGCTCAGTTCTCTATTTTTTGAGAAGTTATCAGAGAAACTTGTTGTTAATTTTTTTTTAAGTTATGATTACTAACTATATTTCCCTCCATCCTAATTGATGAGCCAATTCTGATATTCAAGCATTATTTGCCATCCCCTCATCTTCCCTTTCACTGTTAAAACTCTTTTGCACCTCTTTTACATGAGATAATTTACCCCATTTTACTTCTCCTTTCCCTCTTCTCCCAGTTCATCCCTCTTTCATATACCTTAATTTACTTTTTGAGATATCATCCTATCATAATCATCCCTCTTTCTCAACTCTTAATTTTATTTTGGATAGCATCTCATCATAGCCATCTCTCACACTCACACTCTCTGTCTATGTACACATTCCCTCTTATTGCCTTTATAGTGATAAAGTTTTTAAGAGTTGCAAATGTCATCTTGCCTTGTAGGAATATAAACAGTTTAACCTTATTGGATATTTATGTTTTTTTCTTATTTATTTTTCACATTTTTATGTTTCTCTTGAGTCTTTTATTTGAAGATCAATTTTTTTTTCACTTATGGTCTTTTAATTAGGAATGCTTAAAAGTCCTCTATTTCATTAAATATCTGTGTTCTAGTGTGCTACTGTACTTTGTCACTTTGTGTGAGTAATGCAACAGGGTCTTGCACTCAGTGCCAGAAAGGAATCTCTATAATTTCTATCTGATGAGTTGTCCAGCATCCTTGCTATCTGTGGGTCAAGGGCTCTGGAAGCTGCTGCTAATTCAGTAACCCCCAACACCTGCTCCTGTCTTTCCCGGGTATAGCCTGTGCTAGACTGCTCTCTACTCTCACCCCAGTGAGACAGACCTTTCATGCTTTCTTCAGCCTCTTTCACTTCATCTTTTCTGCCACTCCAGAATTCATTCTGAGGTGTTATTTTAAAATTATTTAGAGGGGAATTTTAGACAGCTCTGGCAAGTCCCTACCTTTACTTCCCCATCTTGGCTCCACCCCTGTATTGCTTTGTTTCTCTAAAAAATTTTCCTCTTTTTCTTCATTTTCTCCTATTTCTCTCAATGTTGAACTTGTATCTTTGATTCATAGTCCTCTATGTTTCTTTATTCCTTCTTTAGTTCTTTATATTTTCATTGGAAACAAAGCTTCAAAGGTACTTATTTTCAGCTCCCTTTTTCTTTTTTTTCTTTTTTAGGTTATTCATATGCAATCATACAAAACATATTTCCCTATTAGTTATGATGTAAAACATAGACCAAAATTAAAACCCAAGAAAAATGAAGTTCAAAAAGTATGCTTCAATATATATTCAGATTTCATCAGTTCTTTCTCTGGTGATGGATAACATTTTTCATGATAAGTCCTTCAGAGTTGTCTTGGATCATTGTATTGCTTAAAATAGCTAAGTCATTCATAGATGATCATCTTATAATATTGCTGTTACTGTGTATAATGTTCTCCTGGCTCTACTCATTTAACTTTGTATCAGTTCATCTAAGTCTTTCCAGGATTTTCTGAGAACATCTAGCTTATATTTCTTATACAATAGTATTCCATCACAATCATATATCACAAATTGTTCAACCATTCCCCAATTTATGGACATTCTCTCAACTTCCAACTCTTTTTCACTAGAAAAGAGCTGCTATAAATATTTGGTCACAGTTCCAAATTGCTCTATATAATGGTTGAATCAGTTCACAACTCCAACAATGCTGCATTAGTATCTCAATTTTCTCCCATCCCCTCCAAAATTTGTCATTCTCTTTTTTGGTCCTATTCACCAATCGAATAGGTGTGAGGTTGTTTTAATTTGTTTTAATATTGTTTTAATTTGCGTTTCTTCAATCAACAGAGCTTTAGAGCATATTTTTCATATGGCTATGCATGGCTTTGATTACTTCATCTGAAAATGGATCATATTTTTTTATCATTGTCAATTGGAGAATGGCTATTTTTATAAATTTGAATCATTTCTCTATGAATTTGAGAGATGAGGCCTTTCTCAGAGAAATTTGCTTCAAAAATTTTTTTCATAGTTATGATTACTAACTGTATTTACCTCTATCCTATTTCTCTCTTGTTTATTCTATTCTCTCTCTCCTTTCACCCTTTCCCTCCTAAAAAGTGTTTTGCTTCTATTTCCTCTCCCAATTGACTTCCCTTCTATAAGCACCCCTCCTTCTTTTATCCCCTTCTCCTACTTATGTGGGATAGGATAGATTTCTATACCCAATTGAGAATGTATTTTATTGCCTCTTTGAGCCAATTCCAATAACAATAAAGGTCAAGTGTTCCCTGTCACCTCTTCTATCTTCCTCTCCAGCGTAATAGCTTTCTTTCTTCTTTTATATGAGATAATTTATCCAATTCTACCTCTCCCTTTCCCTTTCTCCAAGTACATTCCTCTTTCTCACCCCCAAATTTTATTTTTTTAGATATCATCCCATCATATTCAACTCACATGTGCCCTATGTCTATATATACTGTTTTTAACTGCCCTAATAATGAGAAAGTTCTTATGAATTATAAGTATCATCTTTCCATGTAGGAATATAAACAACTTAACCTTATTAAGTCTCTTATGATTTCCCTTTCCTGTTTAATTTTTTATGCTTCTCTTGAGTATGGTATTTTCAAGCAAATTTTCCATTCAGTTTTGGTCTTTTCATCAGGAATGGTTGAAAGTCCTCTATGTCACCAAATACCCATTTCCCCCCCCCCCACAAAGGATTATACTCAGTTTTGCTAGGTAGGGGATTCTTGGTTGTAATCCTAGGTCTTTTGCCATATGGAATATCATATTCTAAGCCCTCTAATCAATTAATATAGAAGCTGCTAAATCTTGTGTTATGCTGAAAATGGCTCCATGATACTTGAATTATTTCTTTCTGACTGCTTGCAATATTTTCTCCTTAACCTGGAATTTGGCTATAATATTCCTGAGAGTTTTGATTTTGGGATCTCTTTCAGGAGGTGATCAATTTACAATCCTGCCAACAGTACCTTGGTGTTCCAATTTTCCCACATCTTCTCTGACATTTATCATTTTCATTTTTTGTCATATTAGCCAATATGATAGGTGTGAGGTGGTACCTCAGAGTTATTTTAATTTGCATTTCTCTAATCAATAGTTATTTAGAACATTTTTCAGGTGACAATAGATAGCTTTAATTTCTTCATCTGAAAATTGCCTATTCATATCCTTTGACCATTTATCAATTGGAGAATGACTTGTATCCTTATAAATTTGACTCAGATCTGCATATATTTTAGAAATGAGATCTTTATCAGACACACTGGTTGTGAAAATTTTTTCCTACCCTTCTGCTTTCATTCTAATCTTGGCTGTGTTAGTTTTGTTTCTGCAAAAACTTTTTAATTTAATGTAATCAAAATCATCCATTTTGCATTTCATAATGTTCTCTATCTCTTGCTTGGTCATAAATTCTTCCCTTCTCCATAGATCTGATAAGGAAATTATTCCTCGCTCTCTTACTTTGCTTATAGTATCACCTTTATGTCTAAATCATGTATCCATTTTCACCTTATCTTGATATACAGTATGAGATGTTGTTCTATGCCTAGTTGTTGCCATACTGTTTTCCAGTTTTTCCCAGCAGTTAGTGAGGTCTTATCCCAAAATTTGGAGCCTTTGGGTTTACAAAAAAGTAGATTACTAGTCATTTATTACTGTGTCTTGTGTACCTAACCTATTCCACTGATCCACCACTCTATTTCTTAGCCAGTACCAAGTAGTTTTGATGATTGCTGCCTTACAACAAAGCTTTAGGTTTGGTATGGCTAGGCCACCTTCCTTTACATTTTTTTCTTTAATTCTCTTGATTTCTTGATCTTTTGTTCTTCCAGATAAATTTTGTTATTATTTCTTATATTTGTTATGTTATAATTTTTCTAGCTCTATAAAATAATTTTTGGTTATTTGATTGGTATGGCACTGAATAAAGTATAGTTGTCATTTTTATTATATTAGCTCTGCCTACTGAAACATCAACAATAATCATGAATATGCCTATGGAGTTCTGTATTGCAAAGTATGAGAGACTCTCCATAAAGAAGGTGAAAGTAGTATAACATTTATTCAGACACCAGAAAATCATATCCCATAACCAAATGTTCAGCTCCCACAACCAGTCAGCCCACTTTATCATAACAGAAAAGAATATCATACCCTGGAAACTCATCTTCCCAAAACCTCTCTGACCCTCTGCCTGGGGTCTTCCTAAAACAAACTCACAGCACAGCTAAGTCAGCCTAATCAGTTCTAATGATCATGAGGGCAGAACTTAGCAGCCACCAGCAGCCATATTGTCTTTCTCTCTCTCAGCATTTTCTGTGACATAACTTCCTTTTCCTGTCAGGAAGCTCTTCCCACGATGTAACTTAGGCTTCCTGTGACTTAACCAGGTCACATGGCCTATTAATGGGTGGGAAAAATCTTCAAATCAAAATTGATAATACACCTACCCATGAGCAACTGATATTTTTCCAGTTGTGTAGATCCGACTTCATCTGTGTGAAACGTGTTTTATAAAAGTAGTCACATAGCTCCTGGGTTTGTCTTGGCAAGTAGACTCCCAAATAGTTTATGATATCTACAATTACTTTAAATGGAATTTCTCTTTCTCTCTCTGACTGCTGGGCTTTGTTGGTAATATAAAGAAATACTAATGATTTATATGGGTTTATTTCATATTTTGTAACTTTGCTAATGTTGTTAATTATTTTTATTAATTTTTTAGTGGATTCTATAGGATTCTCTAAGTGTGCTATCATTTCATTTGCAAAGAGTGATGGTTTGCCTAGTCTAACTCCTTTGACTTCTCTTCCTTCTCTTACTGCTAAAGCTAACATTTATAGAACAATATTGAATAATAGTGGTGATAATGGGCATGCTTGTTTCACCCCTGATATTACTGGGAAGGCTTCTAGGTTTTCTTGTTATGTATAATGCTTCCTGAAGGTTTTAGATGGAAACTACTTATCATTTTAAGGAAAGCTCTACTTACTCCTATACTCTCTAGTGTTTTTTTTTAAAAATAGAAATGGGTGCTATACTTTGTCAAAAAGCTTTTTCTGCATCTTTTGAGATAACCATATGATTTCTGTTGGTTTTGTTATTGATATGGTCAATAAAGCTAATAATTTTCTTAATGTTGAACCAGCCCTGCATTCCTGGTATAAATCCCACCTGGTTATAGAGTATTATCCTTGTGATAAGTTGCTATAATCTCTTTGCTAATATTTTATTTAAAAGTTTTGTATCTGTATTCATTAGGGAAATTAGTCAATAATTTTCTTTCTCTGTTTTAGCTCTTCCTGGATTAAGTATCAAAACCACATTTGTGTCATAAAAAGAACTCAGTAGAACTCCTTCAATTATCTTTTCCAAATAGTTTATATAGTTTGGAATTAGTTGTTCTTCAAATATTTGGTAGAATTCACTTCTACTTTATTTCCTCTAATGTTAATTTGGGCAATTTATATTTTTGTAAATATTCATCCATTTCATTTAGACTGTCAGATTTATTGGCATACAGTTGGGCAAAGTAGCTCCTAATTATTGCTTATTTCCTCTCCATTGGTAGTGAATTCAACCCTTTTCATTTTTCATACTGGTAATTTGGTTTTCTTGTTTTTTTTTTAAATCAAATTAAACAAAGCTTATCTATTTTGTTGCTTTTTTCATGAAACCAGCTCTTAGTTTTATTTATTAGTTCAATAGTTTTCTTACTATTCTTACTATTAATCTCTCCTTTCTTATTTGCTATTTCATAGCAGACTTTTAATTTGATTCTTTTTAGTTTTTTTAGTTTCATGTCCAATTTATTGATCTGCTTTCTTTATTTTATCCATGTAAGCATTTAGAGATACACAGGAGTTACATATATATGTATATTGTGTATATATACATGTACATACATACCTGCATGTGTATGTATATATAGGTACATATGTATACACACACATATATATATACATGTACAGAGAGAGAAGGAGGGAGAGAGACAGAAAGAGAGAGACACAGACACAGACACAGAGAGACAGACAGAGGAAGAAAGAGAGAGAGGGAGAGACAGAGAGAGTGCTCTAAGAACTGCTTTGGCTGTATCCCATAAATTTTGGTATGTTGTCTTATTATTGTCATTCTCTTTGATAAAGTTATTGATTGTTTCTATGATTTGTTGTTTGACTCACTCATTCTTTAGGATTAGATTATTTAGTTTCCAACTAATTTTTAGTGTATCTTTCCATGCCCTTTTTACATGTAATTTTTATTGCATCATAATTTGAAAATGATGCATTTAATATTTATGCCTGCATTGGATTGTGAAGTTTTTAATGCCCTGATACATGGTCAAGTTTTGTGTAGGTGCTATGTATTGCTGAAAAACATATATTCCCTTATATTCCTGTTCAATTTTCTCCAAAGGTCCACCATATCTAACTTCTAAAATTCTATTCACCACCTTGACTTCATCCTTCTTTATTTTGTAGTTAGATTTATCTACTTCTGGGGCGGAGCCAAGATGGCGACTGGAAAGCAGTAACTGGCGTGAGCTCCCCTCCAAGTCCCTCCAAAAACCTATGAAAAAATGGCTCTGAACCAATTCTAGAACTACAGAACCCACAAAGGGGCAGAGGGAAGCAGGACTCCAGCCCAGGTCTGCCTGGATGGTCTCGGGGTAAGGTCTGTCCCGAACAGAACTCCCA
>JAQQSZ010019681.1:0-10313 GCA_028646595.1 Phalanger gymnotis
GACCATTCTTCATTGTCAGACTAGTAGCTTTTTAAGATCACTGTACTCCTTTCTAAATGATCATACTCCATTCCTTTTACTCTGAATTCTAGTATTTCCCAGGAATAAAACAAGGGCTCATTGATCTTGACTATGATAACCCCATCCTCTTGCTTTTTTGAAAACTTGATCATCTTCCCATCTGCAGCACCACAGAACTCTCTTATTCTTCAGATTTTTTTCTAAAAATATCTGTGAGACATCTGGATCTGACAATACTTTTATAATCAGACTTGGTTCTGATAATGCTTTTATTACCCTAGGATGAATGTAGGTTTTTTTTTTCTCATTTGAGTTTATTGAGGCCTTCCTATTTATTTATTTGTATTGGGTTTCAAATGCTTCTTAATCTTTTTATTTTATTCTTTGACATGAAAAACATATTCCTTGGTAGAAAAAAATAGAAGCAAAATTGTACTCTCTCTAAACTTTCCATTTCATTATCCCATCAATAAGTAGTCTTCCCTCTTTATAAAACATTCTCTTGCTCTCAGTATAGAAAAAAAGAAAAACATAACCTCAAAAAACAACCCACTACCCAGAACAAATAGGAAAATAACCCAAACAAAACAACAACCAAACTCTTTGTATAAGGTATCTCAGGGGCCTTAAAACAAAGGCCATGGTGTTCTCAAAGCAAGTGTTACAATCAATAGCTCTTCTATGCCTGGTTCTCCCTCTTATCTGCCCTTATATCACCCTAAAATTCTACTTAGCATGAATTCTTTCTAATTTTTAATTTGTGGTGCTAGATTGTCTGTTCCTTATGTCCTTCTAGTCTTGTCCATCCTTTTTGTAACCAAAATTTGATGCTGGCAATAATATTCCCTTAAATGATTATTTGATTCAGAAATTTCATGAATTCAGAATAGCCTCTCTATTAATTATTATATTGCTATTAACATAGTTATCTCTTAATAAATATTTGTTAAATTAATGAGTTCAAAATAATGTCAATTGTTTGCATTCCAAGGTAAATCTTTCATAAAATTGTAATGCAGATGGGCACTGAGAAATTAGATTTTAGGTAGGAACTTTGGTAAAGAAGCTCATTAACACATTTTGTGTGTTATGTTTTCCCTAATGCTCAGGACCATGAATGTTTCCTCAAAGAACTAAAATACTATGATAATTTGGATACCAACAGAATAATTAAGGCATTTTATAAAGTTTTTGAAAGCAGCAAAAATTCTTGGAAAAGCTTCAGCAAAAGAAAAAAAACCTTATCAAAATCGTCACCTGAAAAACTAAGTTGCAGCTTGCTAAAACACTATTTATTATATGCTTGAGCAGAGTAACAGAAAACTCTGAAGCAACATATTGGCATATACAAGATAGGCAAGAAACACATTATCTTCATCTCACTGACTTCAAATCTTAGACCAGTTGTTTAACCTTTTTTTGCCTACATGAGATGGCTGTTGGAAAAACTTAGTGCAATTGACATCTCTTACAGCTTCATAAGGCTTTTTATCATATTTGTACAGCTTACCTCTTGCTTTGACTGAATAAACACATAACAAATTTGAAACGCAGCCTAGGATAGCGACAGCTCTATCCCCAGTTGTAAGAACACCATCATTATCAGCAAAAATGTCAGTGGCTCATTTACAAGATCAATGTCATGTATGAATAACGTGGAAAAAGAGCATGATTATTGAGGAATAGTCAATTTCCCTGTAGCAAATGACAAGTGAAAAGAAAATAGATCACATTTTTAGTGAATTTTCTGAAGCTGTATCAAAAATAATTGCCTGGTACTTTACTCATTAATATTACTTATTCAACAAACTTTGATTATGGTCAGTAATATAATTCATTACAAATTGTACTAAATAATTGATTTCAGGGCAAAAATAATTCTAGATAGTGGTGTGGCGTATTGGGTAGAGAGCTGGATATAACCAGAAATACCTGGGTTCAAATCCTGCCTCCAGCTCTTATTACCTTTATAATAGTTGGCAACCACTCTAAGATGACATCCTACTGCTTATTTCCTAAACCATGAGTTTCTTGTTTGTTTGTTTGTCTGCTTTTTGGCAGGGCAATTGGGGTTAAGTTACTTGCCCAAGGTCACACAGCTAATACACGTGTCAAGTATCAGAGGCCGGATTTTAACTCAGGTCCTCCTGACTCCAGGGCCAGTGCTTTAGTCACTGTGCCACCTAGCTGCCCCTAAACAATTAGTTTCAATCTGCACTGGTGAAGAGAGTGCTTGCACCCTAAGTTCCTCCATACTAAGGAATTCATAGCTTTCACAGTTTGCTGTTCTCTTCTAAAAATGACATTGAGCAAAAATACTGCAAATAATGAATCCTGTGAAGTGGTCTCATGTGTTCAAATTTGTTCACTACTTGAAGCTATAGTCTTGTAAAATATGGAAATTAGCTCCTGCCAAATAGAAATATACAGTGCAAATTCAAATAATAGGATCCCATTATGGGACTGATTATTTGTACTAATCTAAACCTAGCTGTTAATCTTTCCTAAGTATTAATCTAACCTCTGCAGATTATAGAATCATTTTCTGAGGATAAAATGGTTTTATTTCATAAATAGATAACTTTAAAAATTAAATTGAATTCTGGGAAGAAGTAAAATAACATACTCTTTCCAAGCAAAAGTGAAAGACTGTACTTTTGCTAATAAACTGAGACCAATTTCATGCCAATAATAGATAACACCTGATTGTCATAGTTTCCATTTTGGGACTAAAGCATTATTCATTGTCCATTGCATAAGTATCACAAATCTAAAACATATATTTGACTGTATGGGATGTCTATGCCTTTCGGATTTTCTTTAACCATGTCTAGATTTTAAAGCAGTCATCTCTTGATGCAAACCTCATAAGGGATTTCATTTGAAATGACTTGTTAGGCACTACGTCAAAAGTTGCAAATCATTCATTCATTTCAAGTTGCATTAGTTTACATCAGGATCATGTTTTCTTTTAAATATTTCAAGTGTGAAAGTTCACTAATCCTTATGAGACCTAGTGGAAGTCATTGTATATAAGCTGATACAATGTACTGAGCAGAAATTTGATGCAGGTATCCTTCATTATAAATAAATTCAATCTTCAAAAATCCATTATGATAGTGAATATAAAATCAAGTTTCACATTCATTGTGACTGCATAATGAAGACTGAAGACTATGAAGCTTTCCATTGCACTCATTCTTATGGTTCAGGAACAATCCTTCCCCTTGAGTTCACATTGTGATGTTTTGAACTGGTGCCCCTTCTATTTTTTCATCTTTTCCTTTTAAGCCTTTATTAACCTATTCATTTCTAAAAGTGAACAATTTTCTAGGAAATAAGACATCAGTAACCAGAGAGGATTGCAGAATCATTTGCTTTAAAATACTGGAGGAAACAGAATGGCAAATAGAAGCTGATCGATTTCAGTCTTGTGTTCTACTCAGCCAGGCTATTACTTTTATACACACACACATATGTATGTATGTGTGTATATCTATATGCATATGTATGTACATATAGGTAGATATGTATATATAGAATTTGTATATCATATTTCTTTAGGTATTATATATGTATATATATAATGCATAACACATTACATCATATATATGTCATTTTGACAACTATAAAAATGAATTAAATGTCTCTTATTTGTGCTTTGCTTATTAAAGCATCAATTTGAGGTCCAGACTTCTTGTTTCATTGGTTTGGGAAATTCTTAGTGTAGAAACCTCCTCTATTAATTTAGGAAGATGTTAATTTTGCAATTTATAATATCAGAAAGTTTCTTAGGGCACTAAAAGTTTAAATTGCTTGCCTAGGTCATATAGCTAATACCTGACCAAGGTAATTTATTTATTGTCTGTGGTTTCTGTTGTTGATTTTCTTCCTATTGTCCTACTGTCTACCCCAGAATGATTCCATCCGTGACTTTCTCCCTTTTCCCATCTGTTTCATCTGTTTGTTGTTTTTACTTTGCTCTTTCCCTCTTGCAAATCATTATGGTATTTACTTGAAATAATCATATCCTCCTGTGACACATGATTTCTCAAAGATTACTGGTTATTTTAATTAGCTGAGCAAGCTCTTAAAATAGTTAGTGATGTAATTCATCTGAACCTGAATACTTCAACAAATTTAAAGCTTAAATTCCCTTCTCTCTCTTCCTCATCAATTTCTACTGAACCATATATGTGCCACATTTTTCAGTTTGAAGTCAATTTTTGTGTTTATTCTTGGCTAAAAAAGATACAAATGAAGTGGGAATAGTACTTCCAGACTTCAAACTACATTAAAAAGCAGCAATCACCAAACTTATTTTGTACTGTTTAAAAAAGAAAATCAAAGTAGATCAGTATACAAATTAGCTAAGGGAAAATCAGAAATAATGACATCAACTACCCCATTGTTTAATAAACCCCAAAACATAAATTATTTATGAAAGAACTATGTATTTTTTTATTTTAATTTCAATTATCAATCATTTTTTCATTGTAGCTATGCCTCCCTTAACCCCATTCCTCTCGATATTTTTATTTTTTTTTAAAAATCTGTTATATATAGCTGAATTGTCTAGCAAAACAAATTCTCACATTACCCTTGTCTGAAAATATGAGTCTTTTTGTGTTTTAAGTCCACTGCCTTTCTGTCAAGAAATGAGTGGCAAGCTTCACCTATACTTTTTTTGCAATTTTTCTTAATCGTGTTGATATTTGTAAGGCAATAAACCCAGCATCGATGATAATCGTGAATGTGCCTGTGTAGTTCTGTATCTCAAAGTATACGAGACTCTCCACACAGAAGGTAGAAGTAAACCATATACTCAGACACTAGAGAACCATATCCCATAACCAAATGCTCAGCTCTCACAGCCAGTCAGTCCACCTCATCATAACAGCAGGGAACCCAAAACATTCCATACAGAATATCACGACATAGAGCCTCACCATCCTAACACTTCTCTGACCCCCTGCTGGGGTCTTCCCAAAAACAAACTCGCAGTACACCTGAGTCAGCCTGTTCAGTTCTAACAATCTATAGAAATGCTATAAAAATTAGTGATGAATCTGGCAGAAATTAAGCTTATGCCAACATCTTCCATCAAAATTCACGATAAATTCAAGATGGGTATATAACCCACCCACCCACCCCAGATATTAAAGATCATACCATTAAATAGTGAGAAGAGAAGCAGATCACACACCTTTGCATATACACTGGATAGGAGATTAATACTTTTTTTAAACCAGGGACTGAAGTAATTAACAAAGTAAAAAAAAAAAATTTGGATTACATGAAACCAAAAAACATTTGAATAAAAAAATAAGCCTAACTCATCTAAGATAAGAATAGGTCAAATGGGGTCAGGAGGAAGTAAAGTTTTCACATGAAGTTTCTTAGATAAGGATTTGATATTCCATATATATAGACAACTAAAAGAAATAGAGAAAAATAAAATAGAGAAATTATCATAGGATATAAACAAACAATTCTCAAATGAAAAATTGCAAACTAATAACAATCGCATGAAAGAATGCTAAAAATGACTAATTCCAAGAGAAATATAAATCAAAACAACCATGAGCTTTGTACCTCACACCCAGGAAATCATCAAATTATAAGATGGGAATGGGCAATATTACAAGGCAAGCATATTAATGCATTGTTGGTGGAGATATAATTTAGCACAACTATTATGTAAAACAATTTGAAATTACAGAAGTGATGTAAAGTGCTTATGCTACTGTTACTGCTAGTACTGTTACAACCACAAGGAAGTCACTGACATAAAGTCTCACATAACAAAGATATTTATAATTGCATGGGAGGGGGGAGGAGCAGTAGTAAAGAGGTAGAAACAAATAAGTGTCCATGTTTTGGGAAATAGCTAAAAAAAAACTGGTATATGAATGTAATGGAATTTTACTGTCTTACAAGAAGTGACACATATGAAGCATACAGAGAAACATGGAAAGATTTATATGTATTGATGCAAATTAACCAGAGCTAGCAAAACAACATACACAGATAAAATGATGTAAACAGAAAGAATCATTACAAATCATTCAAAAGCATAAAATTACAAATAAAGAAATTTAGTTGGAAGGAGGAGATACGAGAAAACATTGCCCTACTTCTTTGCAGACATGGGAACATTAATGGGTGGGGAATTTTGCATATAATATTAGGTTATTAATGTGCTTATTGATTTTGATGATTTATTCTCTTCTCATTTTTCTTAAAAAATCTTTGTTTTAAGAGATGGTGGAAAGGGAGTGATACAACAAGAAATTTAGGCAAGGTATAAACAAAAGCTATCAATAAAAATGTATTTAAGAAGAAGAAAATAAACTTTTGGGGGGACTATAAGATCAATTAAGTGTCAGCAATGTGATAAGGGAGTCATGAAAGGTGATGCTACCTTAGATTACATTAAGAAGGGCATAGATTCCAATAATAAGACAGTAATGGTTTCTCTGTTCTATGTCCTTGTCATATCTCACCTGGAATATTATGTTTAGTTCTGGGCAACTACTTTATGAAAGACATCGATAAGTTAGAGAGGGTCCAGAGGAGGGCAACCAGGATGGTGACCATATCATATGAAAATCAGTTACATGAAGTAACAATGTTTGGTTTAGGGAAAAGAAGATTCAGGTCTGATTTGATAGCAGCGTTCAATTATTTGAAGGGTTTTCATTTGAAAGAGGGAATAGACTTGGCCTGAGAGTAGAATGAGGAGCCAGTGGATGGAAGCTGCAAAGACAAAAATGTAGGTGTGTTACCAATAAAAAAACAAAATAAAAATATCTAACAAGTAGAGCTATTTTAAAATGGAGTGGCCTATCTAGAGATATAGTGAATCATAAAGTTTGGAGGTCATCTAGCAGAGGCTGGATAACTATCTTATAGAGGGGACTCTTTTCACATATATTGTAGTAGTTGTCAGTTGAGGTCCCTACCAGTTCTCAAAATCTGTGTTTATGTAGAACGTTTCAAAAATTCATTCATTTATTCATTAATATTTTAGAGATTGAATGAACCTTGGAGAGTATTCATTTAGCAAATACTTATAGGGCGGAACTTCTGACTATTATGGCTGACGAGACAAGAAGCATACCTTCTAACTTTGGCATAGTTACTCTAGCAAAACTCTAATTTCTCATCAGATTGAATAATTATCAAGATATCTAATGAGAAACTATAACAAGTGATTTGTTTTGGCCCAGAAATGTGCAAAAAAAAAAAATCAGCCAGAAAGAGGGCTCTCTAGCAATGCAGCACTAGTGCAAGGGAAGCACTGATAATGAACAGAAATGGGCTTAAGAACATAAATAGCCTGTAAGTCTCTATCAGGAGGTCACAAGAGCAAAGTAGGGCTTTCTGAGAAAATCTTTGATAAAGATGTTGGTAGTCCACTGAGCAACCAGTGTGCTATTCCTCTTAGTTCTGAATAGCTCATGCTTGTATGCCAGGGGTGGGAGTGTGGAGGCTAAAGAACCAGCAGTTTCAACCTAAAAGATCCGTGAACACATAACCCCAAGAACTAGAGGACAGCTCAGGAACCCAGGGGACTCAGACTGATACCAAGCAGGGGCAACAATCCCACATAAAACTGCAGCAAGGGAAGAAATCTGATATCAACATAAAGCCCCAGTTCAGGAATGAAATCTGAGAGATGTGTAAGAAAACATTAACAGACCCCCCCAAAAGTATTGCAAAACGAGACACCTCAAAAAGGAGTAGCTGCATATCAACTGCAGTCACAGGACAAAAAAAGAGAAGAAAATGGACTTCCCATAAGGACTAAATTAATACTGATGGAAAATGAATCAA
This sequence comes from Phalanger gymnotis, assembly GCA_028646595.1. Taxonomy (NCBI): domain Eukaryota; kingdom Metazoa; phylum Chordata; class Mammalia; order Diprotodontia; family Phalangeridae; genus Phalanger; species Phalanger gymnotis. Next base: position 7,861 of record JAQQSZ010019681.1, read on the forward strand.
GAGATTAAAAATGAAATAAAATCTCTGTAGGGAATAATTGGAAGAAGAATAAGTAACTTATTAGAGAAAATGATAAACCTTATCCAAGAAACGGAATCCCTGAAAACTAGAAAAGCCCAAACAGAAATCAGTGACTTGATGAGACAGTGAGACATATTATAACAAGATCAAAAGCTGGAAAAAATAAATGAACATGTAAGATAGATAATATAAAAATAAAGGGAACAAGAAAATAGGTCGAGAGAAGAATAAGATACTGTTGACTTCTCAAAAACTATGATTTAAAAAAAAGCCTGGAGAATACATTTTCAAAATCGTAAATGAAATTACCCAGCTCTATGAGAACCAAAGAGCATTTAGTAAAGAATGAAAAAAAAAGTTGGCTCCTGAAAGGAATAATTAAAAAAAAGTACCAGTCACATCATAGCCAAAATCAAAGAAGTAATACCACTTCAAAGAAACAATATTGTATGCATCCAAAAAGTTCAACTACTTAGGAAATACACAGAAGATCACAAAAGACATAGCATCTTCCATTATAAATGAGAATTGAACTTAGAATACATTATTTTTTAACATTCATTTTTAAAATTTGAGTTCTGAATCTTCTCTCCATGACACTTTCCTTCACTCATGATAGTAAGAAATATATCAGTTATACTTGTGAAATTATGCAAAACATATTTCCTTGTTAGCCATGTTGCAACAAAAAAAAAGACAAGAAAAAATTATTCTTCAATCTGTATTCTGGGTCAAAAACTCAAAGATACTAGAGTATAAGACAAGATCCAACTGAAATATTCCAATATTTCCCTCCAAACAACTTTAAAATTACACCACAAATCAAATTTTGGTGTGGCAGAGCCAGTAAAAGATCAGAGGGAGACTTTTTTCCAACCCAACACACCTTAGGACAGGTCTGTAACACTGGGGTGGGTCTAGGCTTAGAGGGCAGCAGGAGGACCAGCAGTGATTAATGTATTTATTGGTTTTGATGACTTACTGTCTTCATATTTTTTTCTTTTTCATTAATTTATTTTAAACTTAAATACACAATAAGAAAAGAAAAAGAAACATATTATAAACTTAAATATTAAAACATATAGAAAATAAGAAAAAAAAGCATTGCCTTGTGTGCAGCAGAATTTAAGAGAAGATTCAAAATATATAGCCATAAAATTCCATTTCAAGAAAGCATATATAATAAAAACTACCCGTTGTGTTCAGAGCTATCCATCTTTTCTTTGCTTCTTTGTGAGTTTTCTTTTGTTCTCTGTTGTGTACTTTTTACTTTGTTCTTTTTCACCTCAATCCCAATAAGGATACCAATCCCAATAAGGATACCATTAAGTACAGATATACACACATATAATATATATATGCATAATACAAACATACACATATATATATTTATACATATACACATACATGTACTTAGATATCTATAATCATACTAATATAGAGACATATAAATTCATATGCACCTATGTAAGACCGTACTGGACTTGTTTGTCTTCTGTTGCTCTTAGGGTAGATAACATCTTCCTTCGTAAGTCCAAGTTTGGGCTAAGGTCTGTTAATGTTGAAAATTTCATTCAGTTCATTTCTTGAAAATATGCATTTTTGCCTGTGTCCAGACTTTAGGGACACCCTGTATACTTATGTGTGTTGTTTCCTCTTTAACCCATTTGCAATGAAAGAAGGTTCCAGAACTACTAGCACTCCTCCTCCATCTAATTCCTCTGTGTCAGTTTTCCTCTCACACCTCGTTTGTATAAGATAATTACTCTTTTTACTTTTTCCTAAATGGTTATACTTTTTAGAATCACATCATACTCAGGTCTACACCAGTCTTTCTTTTGACTACTCAATTACTAATAACAATCTTAGACATATTTTACATTTCCTCATATAAAGTTGTTGAGACCCTTGTCATTAGTCTTTGATGTGTACCTTATATTTCTCTTGGATCTTGTATGTCAAATTTTCTATTAAGTTCAGTCTGTGGGGCGGAGCCAAGATGGCGGCTGGGAAGCAGTTACTGGTGTGAGCTCCCCACCAAGTCCCTCCAAAAACCTATGAAAAAATGGCTCTGAACCAATTCTAGAGCTGCAGAACCCACAAAGTGGCAGAGGGAAGCAGGGCTCCAGCCCAGGACAGCCTGGATGGTCTCTGGGTAATGTCTGTCCCGCAAGGAGCTCCCAGCTGCCAGCTGAGGGGAGCTGAGCAGAGCCCAGCGCGCAGCGCAGGCCGACCAGACCGCAGACTGACGAGACCAGGAGCCAAGCGGAGAGTGCCTTAGCATCCTGAATTACTGAGCTGTGGCATTTACCAGACCTCACAATGCACAAACAGCAAAGACAACAGAGAAGGTTAGTGGGAAAAGCTGCGGGACTGAGTTTGCGGTTCGGCCACCGCCCCTGGGGCAGCGGAGGTGGGGCAGCTTTAGAACT
>JAQQSZ010019682.1:0-10313 GCA_028646595.1 Phalanger gymnotis
ACTAACTCAAATGGCAAAAGAGCTCCAAAAAGCCAATGAGGAGAAGAATGCCTTGAAAGGCAGAATTAGCCAAATGGAAAAGGAGGTCCAAAAGACCACTGAAGAAAATACTACCTTAAAAATTAGATTGGAGCAAGTAGAAGCTAGTGACTTGATGAGAAATCAAGATATTATCAAACAGAACCAAAGGAATGAAAAAGTAGAAGACAGTGTGAAATATCTCATTGGAAAAACCACTGACCTGGAAAATAGATCCAGGAGAGAGAATTTAAAAATTATTGGACTACCTGAAAGCCATGATCAAAAAAAAAGAGCCTAGATATCATGTTTCAAGAAATTATCAAGGAGAACTGCCCTGATATTCTAGAACCACAGGGCAAAATAGAAATTGAAAGTATCCACAGATCACCTCCTCAAATAGATCCCAAAAAGAAATCTCCTAGGAATATTGTCGCCAAGTTCCAGAGTTTCCAGGTCAAAGAGAGAATACTACAAGCGGCCAGAAAGAAACAACTTACTTGACCTTTGAGTTTTTCAGGGGGTTATGACTGCTTGTAAAGAGTTCTATGTTCCAAGCTTGGGCGGATGCGCTGCCACAGCAGCACTCCTCCTTCCCCAAGAACCCCCAACCTGGACTGGACTTAGAACTTCAGCAGGCTCTGCACTCCTGCTCTGATCTGCCACTTAATTCCTCCCACCTGGTGGGCCTGGGGCCAGAAGCAACTGCAGCTGTAGTTCTGTAGCTGCCCCACCTCCGCTGCCCCTGGGGCAGTGGCCAAACTTCAAACTCCTTTTTACACTCTGTCCCCAGCAGCTTTTCCCACTAACCTTTGTTGTCTTTGGTGTTTGTGGGTTGAGAAGTCTGGTAACTGCCACAGCTCCCTGATTCAGGGAGCTAAGGCATGCTCCGCCCGGCTCCTGGTCTGGTTGGTCCATGCTGCCCACGCTGGACTCTGCTCCACTCCCAGCTCCGTGCGGGATAGACTTTACCCAGAGACCATCCAGGCTGTCCTGGGTTGGAGACCTGCTTCCCTCTGCTATTTTGTGTGTCCTGCAGCTCTAGAATTGGTTCAGAGCCATTTTTATAGGTTTTTGGAGGAACTTGGCAGGGAGCTCACGACAGTCCCTCTTTCCAGCCACCATCTTGGCTCTGCCCCCCTCATTAAACCATTTACTAAGGGGAAGGAGTTATGATCGACATGTACCATTTTCAAAATCTACTTCCACCATTGGTGAGATCTACATCTACCATTGGTGCAATCTTTATCTACCATTGGTATGATCTTTTGACTACCATTGGTGGGATCTAATATAGAGGGATTTCATACTGAGAAACTTCTTACAACATTTAGATTCTATTCCATCCCAAATCTAATACAATACCCCTACACACCAACATAGCAATACATGAAAGGTCTCTTAGGTTGTCAACTCAGACAGAACTCTTTCTATCACCTTGGGTCCCAATCACTTGCAACTGAAAGTTGCCTGAGTCTCAGAGAGATTAAATGATTTGCCTAGTGACAGGCATTAAGTATGTGAGGCTGGATTTAAAGTTTAGTCTTCCTAACTGCAAGTCCATTACTCTACTGTATACCCTACCTCTTCCTTGGCACACAGTAGGCATTTAATAAATGCTTGTTGAATCAAATGGATCCTTGAAGTATGAGAAAGCAGTTTACTATGAAAGAATGAAGGCCAGATTTAAATTAAAGCACTTGAATTTAAATCCTAGCTTTACTCCTTGCTACTGCCTGTGTGGCCTTAGGCAGCTACTACATTTTACTGGACTTCACTTTCCTCATCTGCAAAGTAAAGTAATTGAACCCAATGATCTCTAAGGTCCATTGTAGTTTTAATTCCTATGATCATAAGCAATGTTCTCTCATCATTCCATATTTCTTATTTTTATCTCTCCAACAAAAAAAAGCAAATGGACAACTTAAGAGCAGACAGTATATTCTCTGCCTTTGTATCACACACGGATGCCTACTGGGCTGACCATGCAGACAGCACTTAACACACACTTATTGACTTGAATGAGCTCAGGTTCTTATCCTCCACAATGCCCATATGTGTGCCTAGGGAACTGGGCACTAGGGACATTGAGGGTTCAGGTCATTGTTGTCTCTTACCAAAATTAAAACAGAATGGTAAAAAAGTTGCCATTTCCTTTTCCCCACAGCTCCTAGAGATGAAACTTACTGCTACTTGGGGAATAGTATTCCCACTCATCACAATAATTAACAGGGGAGGGGGGAAGGCAGTCACCTAAATGGCCCAAGTTGACTTCTCATATATATGCAAAAGGAAACAAGTTCAGTCTTTGGTCTCTATATCTAATTCTTATTGGTGCCTTGGAGTGGATTCCAATCCCATTGCAAGCATTCAATCGCTGTGTGACCCTGGGCAATTTAGCCTCTAAAATGTCTTGCAAACTTTAAAGGCTAAATAAAAGTCAATTGTTGCTATAAGGTCTCACTAGGGATGAATCTGATGACTTAGGGAGAGGTAATCATGGAATCACTGCTTGTTAGGAATGGAAGGTAACTTAGATTTGAGAGAAAGTCTCCTCTGAGCCTTATGAGATTTTTGTCAGGGAGTGATTTAGCAGTGTTAATAATAGGACTAGAGGGGTTTAGGGTATTGGACAGAGGTCTGGCATTGGAGCCTGGACTATCTGAGTTCATTCCACTCCTGACAGACTATAAGAGTGATCCTGGATGAGTCACTTCATCTTACAATGGCCTCTGACAGTTCTCTACAATTCTAGGTTCCAAATGAGAAGGTGATCTGAAATTAGAAAAAAAGTTCTACACTAGGGAGATTCCTCTGTAGGAAAAAAAAAACATAGGATCCTAAGGTCTGAGGCCTAGGATTAGCCTGGCCCCCTTTATTTTTACAGATTATGAAACAGAAGTAGGGAAATTAAGATCCTTGTCCAAAGACCCAGAGGTAGTAAACATCAGAGGTGGAGTCCTCTGATTCCTTCCATTATACAAGCTCTGATGAAATAGCAATAATAATAAAAACTTACACAAAACCAGTATTTTTAGAATAAACGAAGTTACACTACATTGCCCTACCGTCCTCATCCTTTTCATTGCATTAGGATACTTTGATAGGTAAGGAAAATGTCTTACAGGATAATGATAATATTTGTATAATACTTTAAAGTTTGCAAAGCATTTCATGACATTATCTTTGATTCTTAAAACAGCCCTATGGGGTAGATGCTAGGATTATACCCATATTACAGATGATAAAACTGAGTCAGAGAGGCTAAGTGACTTGCCCAGGTTCACCTTGCTAGCATGTTAGGTGGTCTGAGAAACCAGATCTCACTGGCTCAACAGCGACTCACAGAACCAGGTTCAGATGTCTACACACTATTGATACACCAAGACTAGGGGAACTGAAATCAGACCCACCCCTTATTGACTCATTCAATTAATGATCTTACTCTGATGGTTCAATTTGGTGTCTGAACCCTGACTTCTTGGAAGAAATCCTACTCCAGCCCAGGTCTGTGCTTTCCCACAGATAATCTTAACTCCTAAAGTGGAGGGCTGGGGATGGTGCTGCATTTCCTCTATATTACTGCACAGGCAAATCCAGCTCTCCACAGTGATTGAGGGGGAGCAGCTGAGTTTCCTAACACATCATTGGAGAGGGAGCTGATATAACAGATGCAATTAATCATCACTTCCTTGACAGATGGGCCACCATATAGCCTTTGAAATCCATATGATCCTCTCCCAGTTACCACATGTGCTGTTTGATGATGCGGTGAAACAATCTAAGAAGGCTCAGTGTCGGAGCTCATGTTTATGTTTAAACAGCTATTTTTTCTCCTCACCATGTTTTCCATAGTCTCATTATTTGGCTGAAAGTTGTGTCCGATTGGGAACAAGACAGCTGTGTTTGGAGGAGTAATTGTCTTCAGCCCAACTACAGCATTTATGCTTAGTTCTCTATTGTTCAGGTCTCTGGTTGGCTGGCTGAAAGCCTGATTGGATACTCCTTTCTTTTCTCAGAGCTTCCCTTCAAGTGGGATGGATGGGAACCAGAACCCTGCTTACCCCAGATCCCCCGCTGGCAAGAGTTTGAAAAGGAGTGATGTTCTGCAGAAAGGATAGACTGCCTTGCAAACGTGAATATCTATTGTGGTTATTTCAGGCCAAAGTTTCCTTCTCCAGTTCCTCAAAGTACACACAGACCAAACATATTCCAGGTTATGAGAGGATCATAGATTGAGAGCTGAAAGGAACCTGGAAGTTATCTAATCCAACCCACTTACTTACCTGTCTTGTTGTTCAGTTAGTCCTGTCCAACTCTCTGTGACCACATTTGGTGTTTTTCTGGCAGAGATACAGCAGTGGTTTGCCATTTACTTCTCCGGCTCATTTAAATGATGAGGAAACTGAGGCAAACAGGGTTAAGTGACTTGTCCAGGGTCAAATAGCAAGTTCTGAGGCTGGATTTGAACACAGGTCATACTGACTCCAGGCCTGGCATTTTATTCACTATGCCACATAGCTGCCCCTTAATTGTCTCACAGAACTTCACAATCTTTTAATTTAGAAGGAAAAGAAGGAAAGAAAATGGAAAGGAAGTAAATATTTATCTAGCACTTACTATATGGCAGGCACTATGCTAAGCATTTTTAATAAATAATCTCATTAAATACTCATAACAACCCTGTGAGGTAGGTACTGTTATTATCTCCATTTTACAGGTGAGAAAACTGAGGCAAACAGGGTTAGGGAAGTTACCCAGGGTCATACAGCTAGTAAGCATCTGAGAATGAATTTGAATTCAGGTATTCCTGAGTCCAGGACCAGTGTTTTGTGCACTATGGCACCCCCTTTCTGTGTAGTAACACAGCTTCATAGAACTTAGTGTTGAAAATCTTTCCAAATCATCCAGCTGAAGCTAGAAAGTCTTCTACACCAGAGATATCAAATTCCTTGGCCAGCAAAACTCCCCAGTGTTTCCAGGCTCCAGAGGAGCAAGTGAAGCTGGGGACCTTGTACAGCCCTCCCTCACATGAATCCAATTAAATTCCAAGTCACCGCATCATCTTCCTGATGTCCTGGTCCTCTTCAAGAACAAGGACAAACCAACAACACAAAATGTAAATGGGAAATGCTTAACGAAATAAATAAAAGTATAATGCAACATAGATAATGTTAATGTGTGGTTTTCTAAGTAAATCTGCAGCCACAGGGATTCCCTGCTACTTAAGTTTGACACCACTGTTCCACACAATTCTTTTTCCAAAGTGTACATTAGGATATTTTGTTATGTTTAGGAAAAGAAGGGAAGTTAGGTGGCACCATAGTGCACAGAGTGCCAGGCCTGGAGTCAGGAAGACTCATCTCCTGAGTTCAAATCTGGCCTCAGACACTTACTAGCTTTGTGACCCTCGGCAAGTCACTTAACCATGTTTGCCTCAGTTTTCTCATCTGTAAAATGAGCTGGAGTAGGAGATGGCCAGCCATTCCTGTTGCTTTGCCAAGAAAACCCCAAATGAGGTCACAAAGAATCAGATACGACTGAATAAAAACAAGGAAAATGTTTCCCAGAATATCAGTAATAGGTTCCATTTTTATAACACTTTAAAGTTTGAAAAGCACCTTATACACATCACCTAATCTGATCTCCACAATAACATTTTGAGTAGGTGTTATTTTTGCCCCTTTTTTATAGATATAACCTATGGCCAGAGAAATGAAAGATTTGCCCAGTCTTCTCAGGCTTACCCAGACTGACTCAGTAAGGGTCAAAGGCAGGACTAAACCCAGGTTTCTTTCAACTTCAATTATTGGATTCTTGGCACTATTCCACATTGTCTCTTACAACATTGTAAGACTTAGAGTTAGAAGAACACTTGGAGATTACGTAGTCAAAGCTCGGTGGCATAGTGGATAAAGTGCCGAGTCTAGAGTCAGGAAGATCTCAGTTCAAATCTAGACTCAGGCATTTACCAGCTGAGTGACCGTGGGCAAGTCACTTAACTCTAGTTTCCTCAACTTCAAAATGGGCATCATAAAAGCTTCTACTACCCAGGGTTATTGAGACGATCAAATGAGATAATATTTGTAAAGTACTTAACACAGTGCCTGGCACACGGAAGGTGTTTAGTAAACATATGTTCCCTTCCCTTAGAAGACTTCTTAACCTTTTTTGTGTCATGCAGCCCTTTGGCAATCTAGTGAAGCCTGTGGACCCCCCCCCCCCCAGAATAATGTTTTCAAATGAATAAAACAAAATACATAGTTTTACAAAGGAAATTAATTATATTGAAATACATATAAAACATTTAAAAAAAAAAAAACAAGGTCATGGGCCCCAGATTAAGATCCCTTGATCTAATCTAACCCTCTCATTTTACATATGAGAAAACTGAGGCCTAAAGGAGTTAAATAACTGGTAGTAGGAAATGGAGTCAGGATTTAAATTCTTAATCTCTGACCCTAAAATCACACCCATATGAAGACATTCTGGGTCTCTTCATTCCCCCTTGCTAATTTGTGACCCGGAGGATATTCATGAAGGCAGCCAAGGTAGAGAAGGAAGGGAGAATCACTGCAGTGTGTGTGTGTGTGTATGTGTGTGAGAAAGAGTGTATGTATGTGTGAGTGTGAATTTGTGCGAGAGAATATGCATGTAGGAGTGTTTGTGAGCGTATGTGTGTGTATGTGTGAGAGTGTATTGTGTGTGTGAGTGTGTATATGTGTGAGTGTGTGATAGAGTGTATGTCTGTATGTGTGAGTGTGCGCGTGTGCATATGCACAAGCACTGCATTCCTAAGGGTGTGGGGTTTGGACAGAGAGATGATTAGAACAGCATATGGTTGGATTTGGGCCATGTGGCAGTGAAAGCATATCTAAAGGTATGGCAACAGGTTAGGGACCACTTCACTACACCCAATCAATCAAGCAATAAATTATCCAAGCTGAATTTATTAAGAACTCAGTCATAGAAATATAGGATTAATAAACTTTCTCCACCGAGTTTCAATAGCAATTTCCTATAGGGCCGCTTCTAGGTAACAGCACAAACTTCCCTCAGAAAGAGTGATACCAACATTTGGTGGCAAAACTACAAGCCTGTTCTATACTTTAATATGAAAATTAGTTTCGAGTGACCTTTGCAGTGAGTTGGGGGGGGGGGAATGCTAGAGAGCCGGGATGGAGCCACAAGGGTTTGTTTGTTTTTCAGAGGTGAGGGGATTGCAAAAATGTCTTCCTTTTCTTATTGATCTGCTATTTTGATATTAACGTCTCAGCCCACAGCCCTGCTTCCTGGCAGGGTCTCGAAATGCCAAGCACACAAGAGATTTCTGCCCTTTGGCCCTAGCTCTAGCTAGATTTTCTCTTCTCTTCCCTCTGCGGAGTCTCAGAGATGCCTACTATGTACTACGGAGAATAAGGAGCCTCAAATATATTTTCTAACTTTAAACCACTTCCCTTTCTAAGGCCAGATTACAATGCTATTGTCTGTTAGCAGGAAAGTGGGGCCTGGCTTTCTGGGGGGAGCTTGGATGGTTGGTGGCTTCAGGCTTTTCCCCTAAATCTCTCTGAGAGTGGATGTTTCCCACCAACCCCATAGCTGAGACCTTGGAGCTGAGGCTTCTTCTCATACTCCTGAATGATTTCTGGCCCCAGTCCAAGTTACCCAATTATTTCTGAAACAGTTTAAGATGAGGAAGGAACTGCTATTAATTATAAACCTAGGAAAAAAAGAGAAACACATGCTGGTCAGACAGACTTCTAATCAGTACTGCTTCGGTTTTCAAACTCACGTCCAAGTGGCATCATTAGCTATATGCAGAAGCATTCAACTCAGCTCCTCTCATGCTACAAAAAATTACTTGCCGATAGACATTGATCTGATCCATTCATGGAATCACAGGCTTAGGGCTGGAAGGGAAATGAGAGGTCATCTTGTCCAACCCCCTCATCTTATAAATGAGGAGAGTCCCTCCTGATCATCGCCATGGTCTCTCCCTAATAGGAAGGAATGATGACCATGGGTTGTGGGGGAGGGGAGGGAGAGTGTTGGCATGGAATGTGCCCCTGCATTATTCTATTCCAGCTCTCCAGGCATGTGCCTCATTCTCTTTGTGACCTGAATTTCCTATACTGCTGCAAAGGGAAGCAGAAAGTCATTGTAAGAGAGTTTGGATTATGTTATAGGCTGAGGACCCAAGAGGTTGTTCTGGGCTTAGAAGGTATTTAATGGTGGCTGGAGTCAGGAAGGGCATTGTTCTCGATATATAGTCACAGATGATCCCTCCCTCCAAGGACTCACAAACTTTCATAGTCCAGCTCATGAAATACTAACGACAATAGTAAAAGCTGATGTTTATATACATCTTCAAGACTTGAAAGTGTTACACGTCACACCTATATCATCTGATTTGATTCTTTCATTAACCCTTTGAGGTAAGTGATATTATTATCCCCATTTAACTGATGAGAAACCTAATCCTAAGAGAAGTTGTGACTTTCCCAAGGTCACATATCTAGTAGGTGTCTGAGACAGGATTCAAACTTAGGTCTTCCTGACTCTAAGCCCAGTGTTCCATCAATGCATCCCTTCTCCTACCCTCTATACTAAGCTGAAACCTCTTTGAGGTCAGGGATTATTGGCATCTTGTTCATTTCTATTTATGTGCTATTTGTTGTTAAGTCATTTCTGACTCAACATGACCCCATTTGGGGTTTTCTTGGAAGAGACATTGGAGTGGTTTTCCATTTCTTTCTCCAGCTCATTTTATAAAGGAAGAACTGAGCTAAACAGGGTTAAGTGACTTGCCCAAGGTCATGCAGCTAGTAAGTATCTGAGGGCAGATTTGAATTCATGAAGTTGATCTTCTGATTCCAAGCCCAGTGTTCCAGCCACTTGGCCACCTAGCTGCTAGGCACTCAATAAGAACTTAGTGAATAGACATGAATGATGTTATTGATTCAATAGCAGTGGATCTTAGATTGTTTCTACCATGGGGAAATCTGTCCACATTCTTACTTGATCCCTCCCTCAGCAATCGCTGGCCAGAGTTAAGGGATGCAGTCATGAAAAGATAGACAAAAAGAATGGAAGAATATTTATTTAATCCCTCACTCACTTGCCCTTGACCCCCTTCAGACCTCTAATTCTCCCTCTAGCTACAACTGTACGTGTCCAACAAGATATATAAAAGGGGTGGAAGACAAGCAGAGCTTGCCCTAGATTAGGTTCACTTTAGGGTATGAGGTCACTGGTGCCATCATCTCAAACTATCTGACTTTCTGAATTATTGGTCTCTATTTGGTCCATCCTACTTCAGATGAACTTTTCAACCCTTGGTTTGCTTCAAATCATCATAACTGTACCTCCATGGCATTTTCCTAAATTCCAAGTTTCTGTAATCTTGGCTTCTTTTGACCTATGGTAGCCTGGGCTATTACCCAACTATCCTTGTCCCAGGTCCTCCCTGACCAATCATACTCTATCCTTACATAATAGGGAACCTGATTATCTCAAAGCGCACTGAATTCCTGACCTATGGCTTTACCAACACTATCATCCAAGCACACTAACCAAGCACAGGGGTACAAAGAAGTTGGCTTACTACAATCATCATTTCTTACGTGAAAGGGCTCTAGTTCTGAGAGAAATGGCAGCCTTCTTTTCCCATTAATTCCAACCAGGTTCTAAGAAGTTCTTCAGGCAGGTAAGCACAGGATACTGATAAGTCATTGCCTTTAACAGTGATACGTCACTTTTTTTCTATTGAGATCAAGAAAAAAAGAGAAATTTGAAGAGATATCAGGAATATCAGTCAGATTGGGTTTGCTTACTGGCAACATTCAAGAATGTGTTATTAAAGGGATGGTTGGCAAACACATGGAAAAGGAAGCAGTGACCACAGTGACAAAGAAAAGTCAGCTTCATCATCATTTCCATTTTTTGGCAGTGTTACTAGATTAGTAGATCAAGGGAATACTATAGATACAATTTACTGATGTTTTAATAAAATGTATAATGAAAGTTCTTATACTATTTTTATACTCTGACATAGAGACATGTGCCTAACGAGTAGATTCAATACTGGCTCAGTGGGAGAACCCAAATAACTTATGGTCCCATACTATCATGGAAGAGGCAATTTCTAGTGGAGTGTCTATAATGGAAGGCCGAATTTATGATCTCAAAAAGGATCATATAAATATCTGAATGGTTCGAAATCGTTGGGTATACAGAATTCTCCAAGCAGAAGGCATCAAAAAATTTATTCAGGGCCCAGAGCAACAAATTAACGA
>JAQQSZ010019683.1:0-10313 GCA_028646595.1 Phalanger gymnotis
GAACAGGGCAACCAGAATATACGCCTTCTTGGAATGGGGGGGAGGGTAGAAATGGGGAGAAAATTTGTAATTCAAACGCCTGTGAAAATCAATGCTGAAAACCAAACATGTCAAAAATAAATTAAAATAAAAGATAAAAAAAAACTCATGAACTCCCCATTTCTATTATAAAACCAGCAGGTTTTTGTTAATCATTCTTGTGTTTTAAATAGTTATCTGATTCATTATTTTATGTTTTAACCTCATACCTTTTAAAAAATTTATATGAAAATGACCAATGAGGAACCAAAATGGCTGCAGCCCCACCTATTTCTCAGTCAGAAAACTGACTGTGATATTCACATTTACATTTATGAGGTTTTCAATATATAAAAACTATTTTTCTCTCTCTTTTAGCCATCAAACTGTTCACACAGACACACAAAAGCTAACACCTTACAGCCTGTACAAGATGATCAATCCTTTATTTAAACAAAGATTCATTTTATGTAGCTTTTGGCAAGCCAACTTTTCATTCTTATCCAAAACGATTTCTTTACATATGGATTTTGTGGTTTTTATTAAACAGTATTTCTGGGAGATGCTCAATGATGGTAGAATTGGAAGAAGCTAACACCCACACAACTACTTAAAAAAAATTAAAGAACATCAAACAGATTAATGATCTAGAAATCTAAGGAGAAACCATAGTAAGTCAGGTTTTTCTATTCCAAGAATGCAAATTCATCATACAGTCAAGTGACCTCATTATATATGGAACAAGTGTTGACCTGAAGCTCTATTGTTTTGATTCCAGTGTGAGGTCATAGATTCAGACCCTAGGACCAGACCAGGAGTAGGCTGGCTGCTCAATGGTTTTCAGCCTTCAGAACTTTCCAGCTAGCTGACAGGATCTAGCAAGGGTGGGGATCCTGCTGCAGCAGACCCCCATGTAATACAAACTAGTACCAAAGAAAAACCTGATATTCTCTCCAGATGGGTACAGATCCTCCTCTTAACATAAAGTCCCAATCTTGGAGATAAGGCTAGAATAATGAATAAACTTTTAAAAGATTCCCAAGATATGGAGCTATTGTTGTGCAAAGGATTCCTAAGAGCCAAAACCAGAATAAGAAATAACTCCAAAATACCTACAAGCAAATCCTTAAAGAAAAACTTAGATTGCCCACAAAATCAATTAGAATGCTTAGAAAAAAATAAAGAAATTTAAAAATAATTTTAAATGACAGCTTAAACAAAATTGGAGTGCTAAAACTCACATGTAAATCCATGTGTAACAAATTTGAAAATAAATAAGTTATAGAAGAAAGATTTAGGAGAACTAACAATTTAACATAAGGCATAAAATCTTATCCAAGTAAAAATGCTCCTTAAAAAATTAAAATGGATTAAACATAAATTAATGGATCCATGAGACAATAGGAAATAATAAAACAAGATCAAAAGTTTTTTCAATTTATTTTTTATTTTTAGTTTACAATTCGTTCCGCAAGAAAAGTTTTTTTTTTGTTTTAATGGAAGAAAATGTGTGGGTTTGTCTTATCAAAAACAAAGAACCTGAAAAATAGATTGAGGAGAGATAATTTAAGAACATAGAATTGCATGAAAGGTATGACAAAGCTGAGCAAGAGAGAAAGGACCTGAATATGATAATATTTATTGATAATATAATAATAATATTTTAAGAAATCTTGAAAGAAAACTGTCCAGATCTATTAGAACAAGAAGATGAAATGAAAATAGAACGAAGACAATGGGTAGCTCCCAAAAAGAAACCCCAAAATGAAAATTCTCAGGAATGTCATGCCAAAAATCCACAGTTTCCAGGTTAAAGTACTGAAGAACCAGTGAGGACTACATAAAGTTTAGAAGCTACCACTTAAGGAGTGGAGAACTTGGAATACAATGTTCCAAAAAAAAAAAAAAAAAACCAACCCCTTTGAACGTACCAGAATTTGGCCAAATAAGAAGTCAGAGATAATTAGAGGAGGCAACAAACCACAGGCCTAACAACATCAATTGTCTGGAAGGAATTGCTCAGCACTTCTAACTTTTGCAAAGCTAACATTGGGAATTAAGCTTGTGTGATTAACATGTAATTTGTAATTCCAAGTTTCCTATATGATCAGATTTACCATGGAACCCAAACTGTCTGTGTGCACTAGACTGCAGTGGACCAAAAGTAGAAATAAAGAATGCTGGCTATCAAAGGTTGCAAAGAGAGGGGAAGAAAATCCACTCTAACAGTGACTGGGGGATAGAAAGTTCTTAATAAATCCTTTTCATTCATTCATTGATTTTGTCAAAGGTATTGCAAATCGGTTTTGCTTAACTTAGTGGTCTGGGGTTGTTGTTTTATCAGTTGAATGAAAACACCTGAGGTTTTCATTTATGTTATGGTAACATCTAATCAATTTTTCCCCCACAGCTGGTTCTTTTCCTATCCGTATCTTGTGGTTACTGCCTCAAGCAACGTGACATATTTCAGGTGAGTAAAACAATTATTGTCAGCTAGTACCATACCCCTTCCCAGGCTCACTGAGGAAAGCGATAGGCAGGCCTTCAGAGCATGCATACTTTAGATGCTTCTGATAACACTGCATTACCAAGGGTGGGGTTGGTGACTAAAATTTGTTGCTAAGAATCATAGGTAATTAAATTATTGTTATCCAGAAGCTGAGAATAAATTGAGGGACAATTAAGTTCTTGACAAGTGGAAGCTTTGCCTCCTGGGGAAGGGATATTGAACTAGGTTAAAGGGAAGCAGAAAGGACTTCATGAGGTTCCAATGACTCCATCACAGATAGATCCAGTACTATGAGTCCCACTGCAGGCCAGGCCAGAAGCTGGACTTTCAATGTATATTACTGTACGAGGAGACATTCAAAGGCATACAAAGGTATCTGAACAGTGAGCCCAGGGCACACCTCTGAAGCCAAGAATCCTGAGTGGCCCTTTGTGAGCTGTGAGCTCTATGGAAAGACATGTAACCACTGGACATCCTAGGAGGGAAATTCCTTGCTTTCCCCGATAATATCTAAGGTCCCCTAGCCTACAGGACCAACCAAGGACAGAGATTAGGAGAGAACAGTAAACATAGTGAACATATCTAAAGAAAGCCAGAGATCAGCCCAGGGCAAACTTCAGGCAATAAGGACAAACCAGAACCACGTAGAAGCACCTAAGCTTATTTGCTGTAAGTGTTCTGGAGAGGTTTCTAGTAAAGTAGAGATGCAAAATAAGCTAATACTTAAAATAAAAAATACCACTTTTTTATATCCATCTCAGTAATTCCCACAATGCTCCTTTTTTATATTTCCATCTGCTTTTATGTTAACTACTCTTCCATCTTTGCTAGTGTCATCTGCTTTTTCTCCTTTGCTTGTTGGAGGATTGTTCATTTTCACCTTGGAATCCTTGGTACATCACTATCTTCTCTCTCTCTTAGTAATGAGGCATTTTCCAAAGTAGATAAAATAAGGAGAATATTAAAAAGCAAGGGGAAAAACTAAATGCTAGCCTCTTCATTTATACCATTTTGGGTTTTTTTGGAAACATTTTCTAAATCTTTGAATGGTCAAAAGTAGAAAAAAAAATCTAGCTATAAAGAAGACAAATATCAGAAAAGTTACAGGAAACATATTATTAATATTACTTGATTCTTGACAAAGTCAGTGGACTCAAAATGCAGAAAGAGACATGTATTTTACATATGGTTTTGCTTGACTTTTCATATTTTGTAAAGGTTTTCTTTTTCCTTTTTTAATTTATCTTTCTTGTGGAGGAAAAGGAAGAAGAGAAAATAAATACTTGTTAATCATTTTTAATTAATATATTTTTGAAGCAAGTCTAGTAACCACAGAAAACAATACATTTAGTGAAGATTGTCACATCAAAAGTGAGCAGGTATGACAAAAATCTATTAAAAAGTAAGTGTAATTCTGTAGTGGGCCATTGTGTGTGGAGGCTTTCTATGACTAGAAGGGAAACTCTGTCTTTAGGATCTCCTCAGTTTGTATATATTCTTAGAGAGGCATTTCTTTCCCTTCCCTAATTTAGTCATTTTTAATAAATGAGTCATAGAAGAATGGACTTTGTAATTATAAAGGATTTCAGAAGCCCCCTAGTTTAATTTGTTGAGACCCAGGAAGTTTGTGACCAGTACAAGGTCAAATAGATAATAAATGTCAGTAGAATTTGAACCCAGGTCCTCTGACTCCACAGTCAGCATATTTTCTACAGTACTATGTGCTAACCTCTATAAAAGATGAAAAATACATATATGTATGCATATATTTTTGTATATGTATTTTTTTTTGTATCTAAATTTTTTTTCCAGTAATATACAAAAGTAAGATGGTCACTTAAGCCAAGAAATAAGTCAAAATACCTCAGTGATGAATCTAAACAGGCCCTTGTTCAATCAATGTGCACTGCATAGAATAAACAACCTGGAAAAGGACTCAATTATAGTATGGGGCTGAATAAAGAAAGTGATTTACAAGCAACACATAATGGCTGATGATTTACTTTTATTAATTGCAATGACAGCATATGCTTTTAGCCAGGCATTTTCATTTATCAATGCTGATTACCACTATGGATTTTTATAAATAGAACAAACAAGGAGGCACTGCCATGTGTGTGTGATGAGTGCATTTCCCAGAATTTAAATTTCAAATTATTTTCTTGGAACAGATATGATAGTCAAAAGCCATTAAGCTTTACCCTTAGATTACACAGGTGGAAAGTTAAATATGCTGCCCAATAACATATACTATTTATAGTAGCACATAACTCAATAAATACAAATTAATTGGGAGAAAAGAGCAGTTAGCAAACTCTTGCCTTCATTCTGGTCGATTTTTTCCCTGCTAAAGTAACCATAAATATACTTAAGTCAACTAATTTAATATTCTTCCAGACTGTTGGGGTAAAAGTGTACTCTTTTTCTTATTACTGTCTATACTTCTACTGCCGTAGCTTTATCACAGCAGGAAGAAAGGTGACATGTAACTAAGTCAAGATTAAACTTCTGCTGCTATAGTACCCAAAGAGCAAAATAAATTACTTCCTGTACTGTTTGCACAAGAGATAACTAAAGATGCGGTCTTTAATGGAAATGCTTGACCTATTGTCATACTTTTTGTTCAAAGCCACAGATTCAGTCTTATGGACACATCTGAGCCAGGTACCTCATTGAAACTGTACTTAACTATTCGAAATGGTTTTTGCTGTTTGGTCTTTAGTTGTTTGTTTTGTTTTCTCAGATTGCTTTTGATAATATCTTTTAAAGTCTAGAGTTGAACAGTCCTAGAGGAGATTCAAGTGGGATAATACAAACATGATATAATTTATTATATAATGCAATGATTGTAACATAATTTAGAGACAACTAGGCAAGAAAAGAGTCAAGTTGAAAGAATATAATACGAAGTCTAATATTAGACTACTAACTACTTGGCCAATGCCTCAAAAAGATCAAAGAGGAAAAGGATCTTTATATACAAAATTCTGTATAGTTGCCTTTTTTCATAGTAGCAAAAACTTTCCAAGGCAGTTTTCAACCCTGGACTTTAGAAGATATTCTCCCACAAAACAAACAATAGTCACTTTTTAAATGTTTGCTCTTTTTGTTTACACCGTGGTAGGCATTATGTATATTCGTTTTTGGTTTTTCTTACTTCACTATGCATCAATTCTTGTAGATCTTTTCATCACATTCATCTGTGTTCATCATATTCATCATTTCTTACAGAAAATAACATTCCATTATATCTATGTAGCACAGTTTGTTTAGCCATCTCCCCCAAATGATGAATATCTACTTTGTTTCCAAGTCTTTGCTATCACAAAAAGTATTGCAATAAATATTTTAGAATATTGTGGGGACTTTTTTCTTAACAATCACTTCTTTAGTGGCATAAGCCTAATAACGAAATATCCAGCTCAAACAGTATTAATATTTTAATGACTTTTTTTCGTAGTTCTGACTTGCTTTCCAAAATGGAAGTCAGTTAGTCAGTCAATAAGCATTTATAATGTACCTACTATGTATCAAGCAATGTGCTAAGCATTGAGGAAACAGAGAAAGGAAACCAATAATCCCTGCCCTTAGGGAGCTCACAATCTGATTTACAACTCCATTAACAATGCACTAGTGTGCATATCTCCCCCAAACCTCTCCAGTATTGAAAATTCCCATCTTCTTCATGTTTGCCGTTAGGGAGTGAGCTAAAAATTCTGAGTTGTTTTTGTACTTCTCCTATTATTAGTAAATTGGAGCATTCTTTCATATAATTCTTAATAGTTTGCAATTCTACTTTTGAGAACCATTTGCTCATATCCTTTGACTACCTCCCTATTGGGGAACAGCTTTTAGTCATATATATACATACACACAAACACTACACACACATATGTATACATTTTCCCCAGACTTCTTTCCAGTTTTCCAGCAGTATTTATTAAAAAGCAAGTTCTTCCTTAGGTAATTTATGTTTTCTAGTATATCAAGCACTGGATTGTTGATTCCCATGGGTTCTGATTAGCCCTCATCTAGTCTATTCCACTGATTTACTTTTCTATTTTTTTTGGAGGGGGGAAGGCAGGTCAATTGGGGTTAAGTGACTTGTCCAAGGTCACACAGCTAGTAGGTGTGTCAAGTGTCTGAGGCCGAATTTGAACTCAGGTCCTCCTAATTCCAGGGCTGGTGCTCTACTCAGTGAGCCACCTAGCTGCCCCTACTTTTCTATTTTTTAACCAATTCTAGATGGTATTGATGACTACTGTTTTATAGCATAGTTTGAGTTCTGGAAATGGAAATTCTTCATCATCCATACTTTTCATTATTTCCATTAGTATACTTTTTTTATTATTTTCTGTAAAGTATCTCTTCGATGATTTTGCTGGTATAGCATTAATAATTTACTTTGAGAGTGCTGCCATTTATGTCTAGCTATGAGCTTTGGCTATTCCTCTAGCTTTTTATTTTTTTTTAAAGTACTTAAAGAAACACTTTGTAATTTAATCTATACAAGTATTTTCTGTCCCTTAGTAGATTTATCTCCAGATATTTGATATATCTTGTAGTTATTTGGAATGTCACTTCCCTTTATGTTGTCTCTTTGATTTAGAATCTAGATATAGAATTTAGAATATAAATTTAGATATAGAAATTCTATTGGCTTCTGTATGTTTATTTTATAACCTGCAACTTTGCTGAAATTATTTGTCTTAATATATTCGCCGATTCCCTAGAATTTTTTAAATAAATAATAAGACTATCAGCAAGCAAGGACAGTTTTATCTCCTGTTGATCCATATTGTTTTTGATATTAAAAATGTCCCTCTATGCCAATATTTTGTCAGATTTTTAGTAGAAATTAGTCATATTCTGTCAAAGGCTTTTTCTATATCTATCAACATAATCATATTATATACTTGTATATTAAACATATATTTGCTTGATTGTTTTTAATATGATTATTTACAATGTTTTCCTAAAGTTGAACCATCCTTGCATCCCTGGTATATTTGGTCATGATAAATGTTTTCTTGCATGAGTCATTGTAGTCTATTTTATTTTAAAATTTTAAATCAATATTCATTAATGATATTGTCTCCTTCCCTGATTTAAGTATTAGAAACCTATTTGTCTCATAAAAATGATTTGCCAGGGTGCTTTCTTCCTTAATTTTTGAAAATAACTTATATAATATTGGAATTAATTGTTCTTTAAATGTTTGATAGAATTCTTTTGAGAATCTATCAGGACCAAGAATTTGTTTCCCACTCCAACCTTTATAGTTAGTTCCATTTTCTTTTCTGAAATCAGATTATTTAACTCTTTTATTTTAGTCTTCTGTTTATTTGGATATTTTATATTTTTGAAAGCATTCCTCTTTTTGTGTTCTAAGTTTTGTTATCTTATAATTGTGTGTGGTAGGTTCTGATAATTCTTATTTCCTCAGTTTTTGGTGTGGATTTCACATTGTTTACTTGCTAGTTTCTTTATTTGATTTTCTTTCATCTTTTAAAAATCAAATTAGGTAAAAGTTTATCAATCTTATCAGTCATTTCAAAGAATTAGGTTTTCATGTACAGATTATATAATTCTCTTATTTTAAGTTTCTTTATCTGTAAGCTTTCTATTTTTAACTGCATATTAAGTTCCTTGATCCTTTCTTTTTCTATATTACTAATGCATATTTGTAAGAACATGGCTTTTTCCCATGAGGACTGCTTTATTTACAACCCAGAAATTTTGATATTATTTTATGATTATAACTCTCTTTCACAGAATCATATTATTAATTATTTAATCTGTTCATTATTTAGGATTTCGTTAAGTCTCCATTTGAGTCTGTGTCTTTTGTTTCTTGTCCCTAAACTTATTATTCTTTTTATTGTGCTATATTCTATAAATGATTTTTTCACTATTTCTGCCTTTTACATTTTTTACACTATTTCTTTGCCCTAACATATGGTCGATATTTGTAAAAGTTCCATGTGATGCATATTTACATAGATACATGTATACATACACACAAAGACATACACATCTATTCTTTAAGATCACATTTAGAAGATGCCACAAGTCTTTAAGCAATACTTTCTCCACAATTTGTTCAATTCTATATTTTCCCTTTTGATTACATTTCTGTAGATGGAGGACAGAGCCAAGATGGTGGAATAGAAGGAATATTCTAGCTGAACTCTCCCAATACTACCCTCCAAGCAACCTTTAATAGTATGTGAAATCAAATTCCAGAGCAGCATAGCCAATAAAAGGTCAGGGTAAGATATTTTTTCCAGCCCAAGACAACTTGGAGGTTGGAAAAAGAGATCTGTGACAATGGAGTGAGAGCTGGCCCAGAGCACTCTTGCTAGCAACACCACCAGTGGGCCTTAGAAGTTGCTATGACAGCAGCAGCTACATTTTCAGGAAATCTCGCCACCCAGAGATGGTGAGAGGATTGGATAACTGGTCATAAAAAGACTACAGAGGTTCTTTGTGTTGGTGCTGGAAGCAAGACTAGGCACTGTTTGGCAACTTCATTGCCCCTTACCCATTTCCAGAATGAAAAGGAGCACTTGCAACTGCAGAACTGGTAGCAGTTTCAGGGTTGAGAGGAGTGCTAGTACTTGTAATTGCAATGGAACAGGATTTCTACCTGGGTAGGTGCCAGAGTACAGACAAGGAAAGCAGTGACCACACTTCTCCTTGGATCACATCACCTTAAAAGAACTGAAAATTTGCAGACCCCCATAACTAACTGTTAAAACAACTTGGCGAAAAAGCCTGAATCTTGGGAAAGTGATCCATCCTTGCCAACCAAGTGAGTAGAACTCAACTATAACAGAAGATTAAAAGTCAAGAAATAAGATAGGAAAATGAACAAACAACACAGCAACAAATAAGATAAGAAAATGAATAAACAACCACAGCAACAAATCTGACCATTAAAAAGTTACTATGGTTACAGGGAAGCTCAAGGCACAAATTCAGAAGAAAACAATGATGAGAAAATATAAGTAAAGCCTCAATGAAAAATGCATATTAAACATAAGCCCAACAAGAATTCCAGCACAGAAACAGAGAGAAAAGAAAAAAAAATTGATTTTAAAAATCAGAATGGTAGAGGAAAATTGGAAAAAAAAATGAGAGAGAATAAAAAGCTTGGTGAAAGAGGTACAAAACTTCACCAAAAAAAAAAAAAATCCCTTGAAAAAACAGATTTGGGGGGTGGAGGCAAGATGGAGGCTGGAAAGCAGGGACTAGTGTGAGCTCCCCACCAAGTCTCTCCAAAAACATATAAAAAATGGCAATGAACCAATTCTAGAACTGTAGAACCCATAGGGTAGCAGAAGGAAGCAGGGCTCTAGCCCAGGACAGCCTGGATAGTCTCTGGGTAAGGTCTATCCTGCATGAAGCTGGGAGCAGAGCAGAGTGGAGCAGAGCCCAGCATGGGCGGTGCAGACCGACCAGACCAGGAGCCGGGTAGAGTATGCCCTAGCACCCTGAATCAGTTAGCTGCAGCAGTTACCAGACTTCCCAACCCATAAACACCAAAGACAACAGAGAAGGTTAGTGGGAAAAGCTGCAGGAGTGGAAGGAGTTTGAGGTTAGGCCACTGCCCTGGGGGCAGGGGAGGTGGGGCAGCTACAGAACTACAGCTGCAGTTGCTACCTGCCCCAGGCCTACCTGGTGGGAGGAATTAAGTGGTGGATCAGAGCAGGAGTGAAGAGCCTGCTGAAGATCTAAGTCCAGTCCAGCTTGGAGGTTCTTGGGGAAGGAGGGATGCTGATGC
>JAQQSZ010019684.1:0-10313 GCA_028646595.1 Phalanger gymnotis
TCCAATGGAGAAAAGCAGAAATATTAAATGCATCCTCTTCATATCACAATGCAATAAAAATTTCATGTAATAAAGGGCCATGGAAAGATAGACTAGAAATTAATTGGAAACTAAGTAATCTAATCCTAGAGAATAAGTCAAACAACAAATTGTAAAAACAATCAATAACTTCATCTAAGAGAATGACAATAATGAGACAATATACTAAAAGTTATGGAATACAACAAAAGTGGTTTTTAGAGGCAGTTTTATATCTCTAAATGTTTGCATGAATAAAATAGATAAAGAGGAGATCAATGAATTGGGCATGAAACTGAAAAAGCTAGAAAAAGAACAAATTAAAAAATCCCAAATTAGAAATATTGAAAACCAAAGGAGAGATTAATAAATTTGAAATCAAGAAAACTATTGAACTAATAAATAAAACTAAGAGTTGGTTTTATAAAAAAAACAACAAAATAGATAAACCTTTGCTTAATTTGATTAAAATAGAAAAAAGAAGAAAAACTAATAACCAGTATCAAAAATGTAAAGGGTGATTAACACAAAAATATTAGGTATTTTGCTCAATTGTATGCCAATAAATTTGACAATCTTAGTGAAATGTATCGATATTTACAAAAATCTAAATTGCCCAGATTAACAGAAGAGAAAACAAAATACTTAAATAACCTATTTCAGAAAAAGAAATTGAACAAACTAGTAATGAATACCCTAGGAAAAAAAATCTCGAGGGCCAGATGGATATACAAGTGAATTCCATCGAACAGTTGAAGAATAATTAATTCCAATACTATATAGAGTATTTGGCAACATAGGTGAAGAAAGAGACCTACCAAATTCTTTTGATGATATAAATATGGTAGTAATACACAAACCAAGAAGAGTCAAAATGGAGAAGGAAAATTATAGACCAATTTCCCTAGTGAATATAGATATAAAGAACTTAAAAAAATATTACCAAAAAGATTACAGTAACTTGTCATGAGAATAATATAAAATGACCAAGTAGGATTTATACCAGGAATTCAGTGCTGTTTCACTATAAGGAAAACTATTAACATAATTGACCATATTAACCACAAAACTAACAGAAACCATATCATTATTTCAATAAATGCAGAAAAAGCTTTTGAAAAAATACAACACTCATTCCTACTAAAAGCATTAGAGATCACAGGAATAAATGGATTCTTTCTTAACATGACAAGTAGCATCTACCTAAAAGCATCAGCAAGCATTTTATATAATCGGGATAAGCTAGAAGCATTTCCAATAAGATCAGGGGTGAAGCAAGGATGTTCATTTTACCACTATAATTCAATAACGTACCAGAAATGTTAGCTTTAGCAATAAGGGAAGAAAAAGAAATTGAAGGAATTAGAATAGGCAAAGAAGAAACTAAGTTATTCCTCTTTGCAGATGCTATGATGATATACTTAGAGAATCCTAGAGAATCAAAAAAACAATTTGAAATAACAAACTTTAGCAAAGTTGCAAGATATAAAATAAATCTGCATAAATCCATGGCATTTCTATATATTGCTAACAAAGCCCAACAACAAGAGATAGAAAGAAAAGTTCCATTTAAAGTTACTGTAGACATTATAAAATATTTGGAAGTCTATCTGCCAAAACAAACCCAGGAACTATATGAACACAACCGTAAAATGCTTTTCACACAAATAAAATAACCTCTAAATAATTTGAAAAAAAAATTAGTTTCTCATCAGTAGGCTGAGCTAATATAATAAAAATGACAATTTTACCTAAATTAATTTACTTATTCAGTACCATACCAATCAAACTATCAAAAATTATTTTACTGAGCTAGAAAAAAATAATATCAAAATTCATCTGGAAGAACAAAGGTCCAGAATATCAAGAGAATTAATAAAAAGAAATGCTGGGGAAGGTGGCCTACCCATACCAGATCTTAAATTGCATTATAATGCAGCAATCATTAAAACCACTTGATACTGGCTAAGAAATAGAATAGTGGATCAGTGAAATAGGTTAGGTACACAAGACACAGTAGTCAATTCCTATGGTAATCTACTGTTTGAAAAACCCAAAAATTCCAACTTATGGGATAAGAATTCACTATTTGACAAAAATTACTGGGAAAAATTGAAAACAGTATGGCAGAAAATAGGCATAGCACAACATCTTACCCTGTATACTAAGATAAAGTCAAAATAGGTCCAAGATTTAGATATAAAGGTTGATATAAGCAAACTGGAAGACCGTTGTCATATTTATGGAGAATGGAAGAATTTATGACCAAACAAGGAATAGAGAACATTATGAAATGCAAAATGGATAATTTTGATTACATTAAATCAAAAAGTTTTTGCACAAACAAAGCCAATGCAACCAAGATTAGGAGGGAAGCAGAAAACTGGATTTTTACAACTAGTGTCTCTGATAAAGGCCTCATTTCTAAAATATATAGATAATTGAGTCAAATTTATAAGAA
The DNA here is from genome assembly GCA_028646595.1 of Phalanger gymnotis. Classification (NCBI taxonomy): domain Eukaryota; kingdom Metazoa; phylum Chordata; class Mammalia; order Diprotodontia; family Phalangeridae; genus Phalanger; species Phalanger gymnotis. Next base: position 2,480 of record JAQQSZ010019684.1, read on the forward strand.
TACAAATCATTTCCCAATTGGTAAATGGTCAGAGAGCAGTTTTAAGATGAAGAAATTAAAGCTATCTATAGCCATATAAAAATATTCTAAATCACTATTGATTAGAGACATGCAAATGAAAACAACTTTGAGGTAGCACACTACATCTATCAGATTGGCTAGCATGACAAAACAGGAAAATGATAAATTCTGGAGAAAATGTGGGGAAATTGGAACACTGATGCATTTTTGGTGGAACTGTGAACTGATCCAACCATTCTGAAGAGGAATTTGGAACTATGCCCAAAGGGTCATAAAAAGTATATACACTTTGTCCCAGCAATACCACTTCTAAGTCTGTATTCCAAAGAGATCATACAAATGGGAAAAGGACCCTTATGTACAAAAATATTTAAAGCAGCTCTTTTTGTGGTGGAAAAGAATCGGAAATTTAGGGGATTTCCATCAGTTGGGGAATGGCTGAATAAGAATGTAATGAATACTATGTGCTATAAGTCATAATTAGCACATTGACTTCAGAAAAACCTGGAGAGACATATATGAACTGATGCTGAGCTAAATGAGCATAACCAGGAGAACACTGTACACAGTAATAGCCGTAATATGCAATGATTAACTTTGATACACTTATCTCTTCTTTTCAATGCAAGGATTCAAGACAACTCCAAAGGACTCATGATGGAAAATGCTGTTCACATCCAGAAAAAGAACTACAGAATCAGAATACAGATTGAAGTATATTATTTGCTCTCTCTCTTTTTTTCTTTCTTTGTTTCTTCTTTCTCATGGTTTCTCCCATTGCTTCTAATTCTTCTTTACAACATAAATAATGTGAAAATAGGTTCAACGTGAATGTATATGAAGAGCCTACATCAATTTACATCTCATCTTGGCATGAGGGGAAGGGAGAAATGGGGAGAAAATTTGGAACTCAAAATCTTATAGAAGTGAATGTTGAAAACTAAAAATAAATAAATTTTAAAACAATATTTAAAAAAAAATACAATTCCTGTTATCCTGGGGAAGCGGGAGAGGATAAATGACATGAATTACCATTTTTAAGTAAGAAACATGTTTTCTATCTCTGAGAGGCAGCATTATGTAGGGAAAAGAGTGCTTGATTTGGAATCATGTGAGATTTTTAATTACTATCTCTGGGACAATATCCCAGAGGTTATACTATAATGTATGGACTTCACCTGGGATATGTTTGGAGCTCCTATTTAGATACAAGTGGTATTAGCCAAACATTTGATTATGAAGCTCTCACAGAGTAGTACCATTTCTGGTCTATTACTTCTAATTGCTTTCACAGGTTTGCAGCCTTGGTTGCCAGAGAGTCAAATACCTTTGGATTCTATGGGTACCCTTTGGGGTTTATGCATAACAACACAATTCTTCAGCTCCTACCAGTGTTTCCATTAACAGTAAATTGACACAATTAGATCTTAGCAAAGGCATTTAAGATGTCTTAATAAGAATAGTGGCAACAAAATATCCCTCCACAAAATTCCTACAAATATATACATCTGTGGGAGCAGTAGATACACATTACAAATTTGTAATGAAACAGACATGTAACGAGTCTTTGTGGGCAGCTGGGTTGTTCAGTGGATATAGCATTGGACCCGGAGTCAGAAAAACCTGATTCTAAATTTAACCTCTGGCACTTACTAGGTCTTTGACTCCAGGCAAGTTACTTTGCTTATGCTTGCTTTAATTTTCTCATCTAAAAAGTGTGTATAATAATATCATTTATCTCCCAGAGATGTGAGAATCAAATACAATAATAATTAAAAAGTGCTTAGCACAGTGCCTAACAGTAAATACGACACAAATGTTAGTATAATTGATGACGATGTTGATAATGACAATGACGATGATGATGATGATGATGATGATGATGATGATGATGATGATGATGATATTTGGCCAAGGCAATTCTCAATTTTAGGTATTTCAGGGCCTGGAAGTTCTTTTTTTTGTGGAGTTCTCGAGAAGCTTCTCTTGGGTTCAATGCCTCTGCTGAGTGATTTACTAATGTAGGCTCTCCAGGTTTGCTCCTCTACATAGATCAAATCTTCACCATCAAGGTCCACTCACCCTTGGGCCTGTAGTTACTACCCAAGCTTCCTCTTCTTCCATACTATTTCTGGAATAACATTCAATATTGTCTATCTGGAATTGTACTTTTGCTCCCTCAGCTGTACTTTTGACTCTCACACTGACAAACAGTTGCACTGCTGGATGGGGTATCTCCTGAAGAAGGTGCTCCTAGATATCATGATAGAATCCTAGGGGAGGAGAGAGAAATTCTTTCTCCCTCCTGAATATTTCTTCTCCACATAGTCCCCCCCACCCTACTTTGGAACTCTTTGTATAGGAAGCAACGATGCAAAAATTAATGGTCCTCAGTGATGGTCAGTTGTTTTACCACTCAGCCAATTATATCATCACTTGTGATTGACTCAAGGATCTTAGTCGTATGTCATATAAGCACGGTCACAATTTCACAGTTAATGTAACACTTAGTTATCACATTAAAATTTCTTCATCTTTGATCAAATACAGTGAGTGCATAAAATGTTCTGGGGGTTATCGTATTCCCTCCCCCATTTACATATGTAAAATGGTTTGTAATCTTAACCTGTATAAAAGTCATCTATTGTGGAAGAGAGTAAAATGTGGCATCATTTATTTCATTGTCCATATTTCAAGGTCTATTCTGTCAAAACACAATCAAATTGAACTAGGAAAAAAAATGCATCTCTCATCCTGACATGACATGTGACTGCCTCATGATGTAGAATGAGATACTTGTGGCCAATGGCCAGTGGAGGTATTTGTTTTGCTTGGCTATTTGTATCAGCCACCAGCATTTTGTTTTTCTTTTATTTTTTCTAATGGAGGAAGGTAATGAAAAAATACATAGTTGTTATTGAAAAATAAAATTAAATAAAAATTCAAAAATAAATCTGGGAAGACTCTAATATTGCCTTCTGAACAAGACTTTCCTTGGTTCCCTCACTACATCTCATTGCTGCCACCCCACCCCCAGCTGCTGATCTGTTTCCCTGTAAAGTTACCTTATATCTGTATCTCCTTTGAAAGTAACTGGCATGGAGACACACACACACACACACACACACACACACAAACACACACACACACACATAGTCTCCCCCACTCAAATGTACACTCTCTGAGGGCAGAGGTTGGCACATAGCTTTTCATAAATTTTTGCGAATCGATTGAATTACAGAGGGTAAAAGATTTGCTCTTGGTCACAAAGTGAGATAGTTTCAGGGTTGAAACTCAAGTTTCTTGGATTCAATTCTTACACTTTTTTTCACTATATAATGTTGTCTCTACTGTCCTGGTTTCTGGAAATGAGACAAAGCTAATATTGAATAGATAAAGATCAGACCTTGGACTGTCTGTCAACTCACAGAAGGAAACCTTTTGTAATTCAGATATTAGAGTAGACAAGTCTGTCTCCCATTATGAGAATTGTGAAGTGGTATTCTCTTTTGTCTGGATATGAAAGGCTTGTTATTACTTATTTCATACTGCAGATGCAAAGGGGAGAAACAGGCTGAGAAAATAATGGACAAAACCACCTAACAATATGTGTGTTTGTGTGAGTGTGAGTATAAATATGTATGTATATATATGTATATATATATATATAGATATTTATGTATATATGTATATGTGTATATATTTGAACATATATATCATACACACATATGTATCTCAGATATTTTAAGCCCTGAAGGCTATTGATGTGGTGCTTGTGCTCATACCCTAATTCTAACATCACATTTCTCTTTAGCCTCTGCCTGGGTACCTGTGCCTGAACTCCAGTTCTAAAATCACATCTCTCCCTAGCTTCAAAGCATTGGCCCTAGCAGCCTCTCTCTAGTTCAAGGGCAGCATGCCTTACCAAAACAACTAGTTCTCAAAACATATTCTTTCCCAGGAAGCCTCTTTCTAGCTAAAGGGCAGTGTGCCCCAAAATTGTCTCTACTTCTTCCTCAGTAAGGAGCTATGCCCAATTATAGATTGATTCAGGGTGCTGATAACTGACTATACACTGTCTAACACATATCCTAGATATAGTCAAATATATACTCCCTTACATTAATCTTGTCTAACAAGACATGTGATGGAATCCACCTGGATATTCCCAGTCAGCAGTGAACTTTTTGTGACTTAGTGATATTGCACAGGCAAAAAACCACACCCCTGGGTAGCCCTCCAGTGGGCTATTTCACAGTGAACTCTGGGTAAGATACCTGTGCAGTAGATACAAAAAGTGCATGTTCCTTTAAGAACTGACTACCCCTTAATCACGCCTAAAATACTCCCTAATCCCACTCCCAAAAACCTAATTGACAAGTTTCATCCCTAAACCTTGTACTTAAACTTTCCCTGTAGCCCTGTATGGTTGTAGGTTCCCTAAGAACTCTTGCCCGATTTATTTACATAAAGCCTAATAAATCTTTGCTTCCTTGACTTAAAGAATGCCTGGGTATGCAAATTCATTCCAAGCGGCTTTGCCTTGGGAACTTAGGTTTTCAATTTCTACCTCCCTAGGTTCATTTCTCCCTCAACACTATTATTGTTGTTTTTTTTTTTTGTTGTTTTCTTGCAAGTAGTTTTAATGACTATAGTGAATTCAAACTCAACTTCCTTCCTCCTTCAATTTCATTAAATTATACTTTCACAATTTAATTATAGACCTTAAAATATATGTTCATAGTTATAGAATATGTTTATAAGGCATTGCATGAGCATCAAATATCTTAATCTTCTTTGTATTCTTAATGTCTACAGGTCAAACCAAGCTTGTTTTAAAACAAAATCTCTCAAAGGAAAAAAAAAACCACTCTTTCCAACTACCAGCCATTGGTCTACTACTTTAAGAAGTATTTAAGAAACAAATATTAACATGATTCAAACTTTGATTAATTGCAATGGGCTTTGACATGTATTTCGCAATAGTTGCAGTGGAAAGGTTTTAGTCTAGCCACTTTAATACATTTCCATAGCCAACGTTCTGGTTTTTAAAAGTTCAAATGTATTGAACTGTGGTTTTTAAAAGGCCAAGCATGCTGTTACTGAACATAATAGATAGTTTGGTGAAATTGGAGTCAGGAAGCATTGGGTCTAACCTCTCTCTCAGACAGTGAGTGTATGACCACAGATAGATTTCTGATTCCTAGTTTGTAAAATGGGAATAATGGCACTGTTGCTCCTATCTGAGAGGACTATTATGAGGCTCAAATGAAAGGACACATGTAAAACCCTTCTACAAACTTTTAAATACTAATTAGACACTAGTTACATTGCTGTCAACACCATGACCACCACCACTATCATCATCCTTACATCCCATACCTAGGATGGGGAAATTGCAGGGGGTAACAGTAAGTACAAAAGTATGGATAGGAGGAAGTCAAAAATTAATTGTTAATGAGATGTCATGATCAAGAAAGTAAGCTAAAGGTTTGGTTTCAAACAACTAAGAGTGCATTAAAAGGTCAATGAGAGTGTTGTTTCAATCCAGAACAAAAGGCAGATGATTCCCTTGATTTGTTATTGGGTTGACTGACCTGTAGAAAATTGGTGACTTGAATGATTCTGATTGTGTTGGCACTTCCTACTAGAACATTTATGGGAGCCAGCTGATCTAATTGGGAAGTAGGGGGAGGCATTTCTGCTGCTATAAGGTCTAGGAACATGATATTCCAGGGGGTACACAAAAAGTGCTCTGGAATTTGAGAAGGCAGTAGAAGCAACTGTTTGAGTTCCCTCCTTAAGGCTTCTTCAGATTTTACCAAGAAAATGTATTCCTTATAGGAGCAATGCCCATTGATGAGCATTAGTTACATGACAGAGGGAAAAGGGAACCATGAGGGAATCAGCAATTGATGGAAAATAAGTGCAATGTCATTGTTTATTGAAATGTGGGGAAGGACTGAGAGGTGTTTCATGAACACAATCCAAGAAATTAGGAAGTAGGAACCATAAATAGCTCAACATAGACATACTGACATTGCCAATCAATTATCAAGCACTTCTTAATCACCTACTATGTCTCATTTAAATTCATTAGTTTTCTACTAACAGACCAAAGGATTATTTCCTCTGGATTCTTTTATACTTACCATACCACCTAATATCAATTGATGAGGCCTGGACATGCAGTTGTTTACATGCTTAATTCAAGTATGACATGGGTCAAATCTACACTAACTAAAAGATATGTTTAGAAACAGAACTTCATTACACAAACATAGTTATAGTTGTGTTCCATTGCTGGAAAATCCCTTTTGTAATAAGGCGGAAATTTTATTGCAATCTTCAGACTGTTGAGGGTGAGACGAACTCCAAGCACCCCAAAACTGGAGTTCTCAGACAGGTTCATTGGGAGGGGTATACCGCAAGATCAAGAGTACTGGACAGGGTCAGAGCTGTCTGGAATGAATTCATGATCTTGAGCATTCTTTAAGTCAAGGTGACTAAGATTTATTACACTTTTCAGTGGGCAAGAGGTCTTAGGGAACCTGCAACCTTACAGGGATGTAGGTAAAGTTTACATAGGTTAAACTTCAGTAAAACATGTTCCAAATATATTAATTAAGTGATTCAGAGTGGGATTAGGGAGTGTTTAAGGAGTGGTGAGTTCTTAAAGGAACATACACTTTTTTATCTACTGAGCAGGTATCTTACCCTGAGTTCACTAGGAAATAGCTAAAGGAGGGGCTACATGGAGGTGTGGTTTTAGGCCTGAAACATCACTAATTCAACTAACAGTCAAGCCTGACTGGGAAATACCCAGGCTGCTTCTATCAATGTCCTGTTAGACAAGATAAATGTAAGGGTATACATATATGGCTAGGTCTACCATGTATTTCTTAGGTCTGTGAGTAGTAAATATTCCTATGATGCAGCACACAGACAGTTCAGCACATACACAGCTAGTTCAAACTAATAAATTCTATAGGTACCACTGACTTTTGTATCGAGAAGAGAGATGAACATTTTGCTAGAGCATGTGGTCCTGTTTTGCTAGAGAGAAACTGCTAAGGACAGTATTTTGAGACTTGGGAGAAAGATGATTTTGGAACTGTGATCCAAGCACAGGCACCCAAAGGAGAAATGAGATTTTGGAATTGTGATCCAAGAACGGGCACCCAAGCACCCCATCAATAATATTTAAAACTTTGCCTTCACTTAAAACAATTTTGTACTTGAGAATAGGGAGAGAATTCAGCTAAAGCATTTGATTATATTTATATAAGTGTCTCTGAAGGATTTTAAATTTTTGTCTGCTTTATCATCAACTTATTGTGTGACTTTGGTCAAGTGGTTTAATCTTTTGAGATCATAGAAGAGTTGGATTAAGAAACTTCCCACTCAACTGAGAGATTTTATTACCTCAAATATCAGCCAATTGAAAGTTTATGGCTAGATATAAATAAGAAAATATTTAAATGATTTATTTATTACATTTAATTTTTTTACAGACAATTTTTTAGAGTCAAAAATATGTTGAAATTCATCAAACCAGCTTCTACACTAAGAGATCGAAGGGCTTGGAATTCGATATTCCGGAGGTCAATGGAGCTAGGATTAAAACCAAGAATCACCTACCCAGCAAAACTGAGTATCATGCTCCAAGGCAAAATATGGATTTTCAATAAAATAGAGGACTTTCAAGCTTTCTCAGTGAAAAGACCAGAGCTGAATAGAAAATTTGACTCTCAAACACAAGAATCAAGAGAAGCATGAAAAGGTAATCAAGAAAAAGAACAAGAAAAAGAAA
>JAQQSZ010019685.1:0-10313 GCA_028646595.1 Phalanger gymnotis
GCCCCACAAAATACATGTATTCTGGCCTCTCTATCAGGGTGAGGTGGGCTACATCGGCTTCCTCTGAGTCCACAGGTATCTAAAGGGATTTGTGGTTATCTCTTTCTCTATTTCCATTGGATCTCACTCTACTTTTTAGGTATTGTTCCTGAATTCGTTAGGGCAACAGTGACTAGTTATATTTAACCACCTAAAATCAGATAGATATCAGATAGGATATTACTTTTAAAATGTAGCAAGGAAAAAAAACATGTAAATATTTTCCCCAATATCTTGAGGACATAATCCCCCCATACCACCTTATTTGCTAAATGGGGTACAGGGTAAGGCTAATATCAGTTCATTTCCTACATAACATTTGTTTCATGTCCAGATATGACATAACTGTTTCGTGAATCCTTTCACTGGGTTTGAGTCCCAAAGGTCATTTCTAAATATAATTCCTGGGAATATATTGAAAAAGCACCCAAACCTGACCTGGATTTTGACTCCTGGATTCATACGTTTTACACTATTGACCAAGTAAATACTTTATTTTATATGCCTAGAATGGAAAACATAAAAAAAAGGTCAAGGATTTAAGCCAGTTTTTTGAGGGCAAAGATTACAGTGTTACAAGGATGATGGTCCCTTTAATTATATCACAGTCTTTTAGCAGATGTGGCAAGTGAAGAAATCACTACGCTCCTTTAGATGTAAATGCAGCAAAGAGATGTGGCCAAAGTTGACTCAGACTTTTCTGTAAACATCAAGATTTCAGGCTACTTATCCAGTTGGAAAAAAAGCTCTTCTCAACAATGTGGCTCACCAATTTGAAACAGGTATATATAGAAGGTCCACACGATCTCCACAGTCTTTCAAAGGCACTTCACTTGCATGTCATCACAATTCTCCCAGAAGCTGCTCTCTACTGTCCTCCACAGATGGAGAGACAGGATTTTTAGGTAGTTTGGGTATGTGCCAGACTCCTATCACATGGTTTTATGAAGACAATCTTGAGAATATTGGCAACAAGATTAAATTGAAGCATGTTTTCACGTATTAAGGACCACTCCCAAGTCTGTGACAAATGCAAAATGGTGGAATGTTTGAAAAAAAGAACTTATCATCATTGTCTTAAAAATCCTTGTTGTCAGCACTCTTATAATGGTCATTGAAGAAGTTCTTCATCTCTCAGCAAATCATCACAAAGACAAGGCTATTTTTGCAGACAGAGCAAGTCCCTTCCTAGAAACAGAAGGAGAGATTACTGTCATGGAAGAAATATCGTAAGTGCTCCTCTTCCTTTTCCAGGTCTCATAATTGCTATAGTACAAATGATAGGAAATAGAACTTTGTCTTTCAAGAGTAGTAATGTACAGGCAGTAACCTTTCATTTGACAGGAACATCTACAGAATATTACAAGCTTTATTTAAGATTCAAAAGATCAATGCATTTAAAAAAATGTAGATACAGCTGTGAGAATTTATTGTCTTATAAGTGTGACATATGTAAAGATGTAAAGTTGTTTGGATTGAAACCAACTACATAAGGTGTTCTGGGCTGGACATCATTCAGGCCAGTACTTTGGTAGTTTAGGTTATATATCGGAAGAAAATAAGACATTTATAAATCATTCAAGAGTCAACAAAAAGAGATTTACTTAGCCATAGTAGGAGAAAGTTATTCAACAAGCATAGCAATAAAGAATCGCTTGAGTTGATTCAGTATCATATCAATTCGCCAGCCAGATTTCTGTGATTCCCTCCAGTTCCTCGTGCTATCAGCAAAGCCCCCTAATCACCTGAATCTCAAGGAGTGCTTTAATATATTTCGAGTAAAACTAGCTTAACCTACATGGTAGGAGGAGGGATTAGAATATTGCTGTTATGATGGAAGACATGTCATGACAATAATTTACTACTTTATAATATTCTCTTATAGAAAAGTTTAGTTTATATTGATATTCAATTTATTTTTTATCATTTACAAAGAAGGCTATAAATGTTTCAGTGGTCAAAACGGTGATGTCCGATTCTCTCTGGAAAAAAAAATAAAACAACAACCAGGAAAAACAAAAATGTCAAGTATTGACAATATTAGAGGGATACTTGTTTTTTGTCCACAGCATGGTTATATATACATACACATAGATATGTGTATATATGTGTGTCTGTATATACGTATGTGTATATGTATTTATATATATATATGTGTGTGTGTGTGTGTGTGTGTGATTGCATTTAAATGTATATATTGTTTTAAAGTTCCTCAAAATTGGGATGTTAAAAGCATACTGAAATGAAAACAGTATTATTCAAAAACTTCTATTTGGTATTATAAAACAAAACAAAACATCTTCCTAAGTGGTACATAGTTTGATTGAAAACCTTAAGAGATTTCAAGGAAGTTAGCATTTCCACTTTTAAGGCGAGGCCATCTTTTTTGTAGTAGAGAGGTATTTCAAAATTTACTTACTGTTTGAGACATTTTTGTGATATCATTTGTAATATGTTTGACACCCTCTGGATTAAAGTTTTATTATAAAGTCTTTAATATGAATATTTGTTTTCCTTGAAGCTTTCTTCTTTAGCTTGTGAGCTTTGTATATGCAGTCTGGGTTTCCACATCTCTGTCAGAATCTATACTTAGATTTTTCTCATTCAAGGGCTCTTAGAATAATAAGACATTAGCTAGCCTATTTGTGAGATAGCCAACTGAATACGTTGTTTATCACAATTCTTATATTAAAGCAGTTGATTGAACAAAGATTACTATTTTGTGAGAACTACAGTTGGGAAAGTCTTGAGTTGGACTTTCCTTGAATTGTTTCTTGGTGGGGTAGTTTGTTCATTTAGGTAATCATAGTAGCTGCCTTCTCCTTAAAAAGAGAGGCCAATTTGGAGTTCATAATACTCAACTTATTTGGTTTAAAATTCAGCCCTACCTTTAATCTTAGGCAATCCTTCATTGTAACCCAAATTGAAATAGACATAGAGGATTTTAGCACTTAGCAGGAAAACAATTTTCAGTTCAAATCTGATTGCTATTCTTAAGTTACTTGATATCTTGCATAAGAATTTCAAATAAAGCATCAAAATACAGAATTCAGCTCAAATATATTAAATAGTGAAGGATGGAATAAAATATAAGTGTTTTTAAACTTCATAGAGACTGAGAAGTATTAAAATTTTAATTTTGCATATTTTATTAAGTCATAATACAAGCTAAAATGTCAATATATTTTAACCCAGAGATTCCATTTATACTACATTATACTACATTAATGAGAATGAAGCCCCACATTCACACCAAATATTTTAAAATATATTTTTGCTTATGCCTTTAAATACTTCTCATTTACAGGGAAAATTTAACAGTCCTTTTTTTTAATTTTGAGTTCCAAATTCTCTCCTGTCCCTCTGTCACTCCCCCTCATTAAAAAAGCAAACAATTTAATATTGATAATAAATGTGAAGTCATGCAAAACATATTACTATACCAGCCATATTGTAAAAGAAAACAGACAAAAAATCCAAGAAAATAAAGTAAAAAAATATGCTTCAATCTGCTTTCAGAGTTCATAAGTCTCTCTCTGTATTTAGATAGCATTTTTCATCATTAGACCTTTTATAATTATCTTGCATCATTGTCTTAATTATAGTACCTAAGTCTTTCGCAAACAACCATCTTTATAACATTGCTGTTACTATTATAATGTTCTCCTGTTCACTTCACTTTGTATCATTACATATAAGTCTTCCCATGTATTTCTGAAACCATCTCTTTCATCATTTCTGATAGCACAACCATTTACCACAACATTTTCAGTCATTCCCAAATAAAGGATATTCCCTCAATTTCCACTTCTTTGACAACACAGAAAGAGTTGCTACAAATATTTTAGTACACAGTGGTCATTTGCCCTTTTCTTTAATCTCTTTGGGATCCAGATTTAGTGGTGTTCCTGGGTAAAAGGGTATGTACAGTTACGTAGCCCTTTGCATACAGTTCCATAGATTTTTTTTCTCCATACTTGTTCTATGAGTTTCAATTTTAATTGTCTGCAGTCATTTGAAATGAAATTTCTCTTTCTATCTTTGTTGGTAATATGTAGAAATGTTGATTTATTAAGGCTTATTTTATGTCCTGCAACTTTGATGAATTTGTTAGTTATTTCAACTAGTTTTTTAGTTAATTCTCAAGAATACTCTAAGTATACCATATCTGCAAAGCTTTGCTTCCACATTGCCTGTTTAAATTCCCTCAATTTCTTTTTCTTCTCTTATTGCTAAAGCTAGCATTTTTAGTATGATCTTGGGGATACAATAGTGGTGATGATGGGCATCCTTGTTTCACCTGTGATCTTATTGGGAAGGTTTCAGGCTTATCTCCATTATAAATAATGCCTCCTGATGGATTCAGATAGATAATACTGAACCATTTTAAGGAAAACTTTTATTTGTTCCTGTGACTTAGAGTGTTTTTAATAAAAAAGCTGTTATATTTTTTGGCAATAGCTTTTTCTGCAACTATTAAGATAATCATATGGTTTCTGTTGGTTTTGTTCTTGATATAAACAATTATGCTGATAGTTTTCCTAATATTGAACTAGCCATACATTCCTGATCATATCCAGCCTGGTCATAGTGTATGAAACTTGTGATATATTGCTATATTCTCCTTGCTAGTATTTTATTTAAAATTTTCCATCAACATTCATTATGGAAATGGGTCTATAGTTTTCATTCTCTGTTTTGATCTTCTTGGTTTAAGTATCAGCATCATATTTGTGCTATGAAAGAAATTCTAAAGGACTCCTTCTTTGCCTGATTTTCCAAGTAGTTCATATACAATTGTTATATATATATATATATATATATATACATACACATATATATTTATATATATGTATATATATGCACTTACATACATATGTACACACACACGTGTGTGTGTGTGTGTGTGTGTGTGTGTGTGTGTGTGTGTAAATAAATTGTTCTTTAAATGTTTGGCAGAATTTACTTGTGAATACATCTGGTCCTGGGGATTTTTTTCTTAGTTAGCTCATTGATGTCTTATTCAATTTCTTTTTGTAAGGTAGGATTATTTAAGGATTCTATTTCCTTTTCTGTTAATCTGAACCATTTATATTTTTGTAAATATTCATCTATTTGACTTAAATTGCCAGATTTTTGGCAAATAATTGGACAAAATAGCTGTAAATATGAGAGAAAGAACTATGGAATCTGAATGTAGAGCTAAGCAGACTATTTTATTTTGTTTTGTTTTTCTTTGTCATGGTTTCTCTCATTCATTATAATTGTTTTATACAGCATGACTAATGTGAAAATATGTTTAATAAGAAGGTATATGTAGAGCCAATATCAGAGATTTCAAGCTATCTTGGGGAGGGAGAGGGAAAATTTAAAACTTATGGAAGTGAGTGTTGAAAAGTAAAAAAAAATTAACTAATAAAAATAGTGGTAAACATTTGCTTTAATATCATCTTTATTGGTAACAAGTACTGACTTTTTTGGTTACAAGTAGTATTATATACAATCTATATATTGACACTACACTTCTCTGTCATTGTCAGACTCAAAAGTGTTTCCATTCTCATAGGAAATAGAAAGTAAAATTTTATCTTCATTTTGCCACATTCAATAAAATTAGTACTGTGCTTCATTATAGAAAAGGGTGGGAAACATTATTTTTTAATTTAACATCAAAGGTATAATTGGCATCATCCTCTAGATAAATGGCTTCCTCATTTCAAATATTGTTGGCCTTTTAAGTTGTAATATTGTAATATTTAGTACTATGTGTGACTATAAATACCCTGGATTTCCTCCTACTAAAGCCTGCTTTGGTAGAGGTTATACGAACCTCAAGACCAAATACTAAGTACTACCATTTTTGAAACTGGTAATTTTTCTTTCCTTTTCAAATCTAATTAACCATTGGTTCATTTTTTCATAAAACCAGATCCCAGTTTTTTGTATTAGTTCAATGGCATTCTTACTTTCCATTTTGTTAATCTCCCTTTGATTTTCATGACGTAGGCTCTTTGACTTTGTTGACTTCTTCTGGCTGTATGTTTTGACATTTTTTGTCACCAAAAAGAGATTCTAGAGTCTGAGTCTGAGTCTGAGTCTGCATCCTTTTTTGTTGCATGGTCATGTTCCCAGCCAACTACTTGACCCTTGAGCTTTTTGTTAGGGTATAACTGCTGGTAGAGTAGAGTGCTCTGTCCCAATCTTTAGGGGCTGTGCTGCTGTTTTCACAGCTATGTCTACTCTACTGTCACCATAAGCTCTGCCACAGCAGCACTCCTCCTCCCCCAAGAGCTGTCAACTAGGATTGTGATCCAGATCCAAGCGGGGCAAAGCAAGCCCTGCACTCCTGCTCTAGTCTGCTGTTTGATTCCTCCCACCGTGTGAGCCAGGGATTCGGGAAGCAGCTGATGCTGGAGTTCTGGAAGCAGTCTCAGGAGCTTCCTGCTGCTGACATCACTGCCTCACCACCTCCACCAGCCCCAGGGCAGCCAGACCACTTTCTAACCCAATCTAGCAGTTTTCCCCACTAACCAGCTCTGTGGTCTTTGGAATTTGTGGTTCTGCTCCCAGTACCATGGGATAGATCCTTCCTAGCAACCTTCAAGGCCATCCTGGGCTGGAGACCTGCTTCCCTCTGTTATTTTGGGGGTTCTGCAGCTCCAGAATTTATTTAGAGCCATTTTTTACATATGTTTGGAGGGATTTGGGGGAGAGCTTAAGAAAATCCCTGCTTTCCAGCCACCACCTTGGCTCCACCCTCCACATCAGGTCTTTATCTGGATATGGATAGCATTTTCCTTCATTAGTCCTTTGTACTTGTCTTGGATTATTGTCCTCCTAGAAAGAGCTGAGTCATTTGTGGTTGATCATCATACCATGTTGCTTATACTGTGTACAATGTTTTCCTGGTTCTGCTCATTTCACTTTTGATCTGTACAAGGCTTTCCAGTTTTTTTTTTCTGAAATTTAGCTGTTCATCATTTCTTATTGCACAATGGCATTCCATTACATTTTTATGCCACAGCTTATTCAGCCACTCCCCAACTAATGTGTAGTGCTTCAATTTCCAATATTCTCTAATTCACCATTTTGGCTCCACCTCTCAACTTCCTGGATTTTCTTTACCATGCCAAAGAAGCTTCCTCCAGGCAACCAGATGGATGAAGCCCTAGGCCTTGAGTAAGGAAGACATGAGTTCCAATCCAATCTCAGACCATTAATTAGCCATGCAACCTTGGGCAAGTCACTTAACTCTTGTTTGCCTTGATCTCTTAGAAAAGGAAATGGCAAAATACTTTAGTATCTTTGCCAAGAAAACTCCATGGAGAGTATGGTCATGAAAATTCAAACATGACTGAATAAATGAACAACAATAATAAGAACCTTCCTCAGGCTAGAAGTTTGCTTTACCCTGGATTTTTAATGCTCAAAGTACACTAATACCTTTTAATGCCTTCCTCTGATTTGCTCATTCCTCCCAGACTCTTCATCTGATAAAAGTGCTCAGGCCAGCCTTTTTACATTCCTCTCCAAGCTCTATTCATAAATTTTATCATAACTCCATGGGTACATTCATTACACCTTATTTTCATATTGCTTCTATGTGTTGTATTTCTCTAATACAATATATGTTCTTTGAGAACCTAGACTGTATTTCTTTTGTATTTGTATTCCCAGTGCTTAGCATGGTAGTAGGCACATAATAAATACTTTATTAATGTTTATTGACTGCCTTGAGTTGATGTAAGTGAGTACTCCTTCAGTCTTGTCATTTTACCAATCCCCAATGTACCTGACTTTACTATAGTATAGCTAATAATTCTCCATCTTCTCAAAATGTATAATGTGAAGGATTTTTTTTTTGAAATTCCTTAGTATAATCTACATCTTAAACAGTCTCCTGTTCTTTCAGTCTAATTATACCATCATGAAAGGAAATGAAGTTAGTCTCATGACTGTCATAATGAAGCCAGGCTGACATATCTGTAAAGAATTAGGCATTAATGATAATTAAAACTTGTCAAAATCAACTCTAACTATGTTTGATTGGGTAACTATTAAGATGGTATCGCTATTGACACAAGTGAAGTAAGACTAACTATTTTAGTTCTCAATAAGTCAAGTTTCAGATTTGTGGGATATCCAGGTGGTTAAAGATATATATATATATATATATATATATATATATATATATATATATATATAGAGAGAGAGAGAGAGAGAGAGAGAGAGAGAGAGAGAGAGAGAGAGAGAGAGATCGCGAGATCGCTCAATAAAAAGACAGGTCATTTTTCACTGATATGTTGTCTGAAGGAGGTAATTAGATGACTTCTCTACAGAAGTATATGAAGAGGTAAGAGCACAGCAACCATCTAAGAAATATTAAATTGCTTTGGATTTGAAAACTGCAATTCCAAAAGTTAATGTTGCTCTGGTTATACCCCAAAAAGACAGGAACTATAAGTGTAAAGAAAATAGGGGATTCATTCTGTTAACTTAAGAAAAAAAATGTTACATGACTAGGATCTGGATATTTATGTGACTGCAATTTTTGGCTCTCTACTCCAAAAGAGCAGCTGTGTTTTCTTTTAGAATACTATCAAGAATGAAGTGTTATCTGAGAGTTTATGAACATTAAACTATGGTATTTAATTGTAAAAGCTATGAATTATTTAATATTCATTAAACAGGTGCAAAAGATAAGATGAATAAGAACAGCAGCACCCAAAGTGATATTTTTACAGTATTTATTCATATGTGTTCTCTGCAGACCAACTAATGAGAAATATGCCATGGAAAATTGTAATATAGTTTTGTCTAACTTGTGTGGGGTAAGATGGACTTTCTTACACAGAAGAACTAAAAATGTTCTTAGATATCACCCAGTCTTACCCACTCTTTTTATGGATCAACAAGTAACAGAGGCCCAGAAAGCAAACCATTACCTTAATTAGGGCTAGGTGACCAGAACTTTTCCCTAAGGCAGTGAAACTTAGAAGATGCTGACAGAACTTATATACCTTTAGTAGCAGAGAAAAAAAAATCTGAGTCTACCACCTAGTTAGAAAAAATAATTAAAATAAGAAACTACTAGATGACAGGCTGACTCCAACCCTTACGTACAAAAAGGCAGCCTAATTAAGATCTTTCCTGCTCAGGTTCCACTCTGCCTCACCCTTCCAGCATTTCCTTCCTTCCTTCCTTCCTTCCTTCCTTCCTTCCTTCCTTCCTTCCTTCCTTCCTTTATTCAACAAGCATTCATTAATTACTATGTGCCAGTCACTGTCCTAGGCATTGAAAACAAAAAACACAAAAACTGAACAGTTCCTGATTTCAAAGAGTTTACGTACTATCAGATTTCTTATAGTTACCCTCCTGGGTTTCCCCACCTCACCTCAGTGGAATTCAGGACAAATTTCTTGCCACTTGAATAAAGTGTGAAAATTTCTAGTTAACAGTTTTTTTATTTTTTTTTTCTGGCTAGAATACTGGTCTCCTGATAGCTAAAAACAGGTGTTCTTTTTTCTATGACATATGGAATTGTTAAATGCCTTAAATGCATGCATATTTTCATTCAATGTAATTTAATTCAGCAAGCATTTATCAAGTGCCTGCTACTATGTAGCAGATGCTATGCTAGACATGAGGATACAAATGAGAAAACAGAACAGTCCCTGACCTCAAGGGACTTACATTCTATGGGGTGGGTGATGGCAGCATGTAGGCATTCAAATACATATGACATGCACACAAAGTGATTTCCGGGAGGAGGGCTTAGTACTAATTTGAAAAAGAAATTATTAACAATAGAGAAGATTGGTATGAAGAAAATGAAGCAGTAGAGCTAAGGGAAGTTTGTGTGACAACAGAGAGAAGTGGTCAAGGAAATTAGCTTGACCAAGGCATCCTGCGGCTGAGAATCATAGAGACTCACAGCTCACCCACAAGACAGTAGGTTTCTTCAATCTTCAACATGCATCTGTTAGTTATCTATTTTACTCTAAGTACTGTGCTAATCACATTAGATATGAAGAGAAAAGTGCAGATCTCTTCCCTCAAGGTATTTTCTTTCTAATTGATGAAACAAGTTGGAAGCAATTGCAATAATTCAGGTGAGAAGTGATGAGGGCATGAAGGATGAGTGCTCCCTATGTGAGGGGAAAGGAAATAGATGCAAAAATGTTTAAGACACAGAAATAATATGGTTTGGAAATTGTGTATATAAAATTATTTCCTTTTTTGTAATGGGAAAAGTAATGTTGGACTCTGAGCAG
>JAQQSZ010019686.1:0-10312 GCA_028646595.1 Phalanger gymnotis
TTTTTTTTTTACTGTTTTAGAATGACAAATTAATTAAATCTCTTTGACTGAGTCTAACTAGGTGCTAAACCCCAGGCCCAAACTCCTAATTACTAGGTGCTAAGCCGATGTGGGCATGAAGCCCCCAGGGCCCTAAGGGGAGTTGCTAAGGCCAGAGCCAATAGTATGCACCTAAGTTCTGGTCACTCAGATGACATTTGATGACATCCAAAGACTATAAAAGAGAACAGAGCTATTTGCTTGAGGCTCTCACTCCTGGAAGAGTGTTGGCATGGGACTTTGGGCAGCCATCCTAAGAGCTTCCCCGGCTCATCAATCTAGATGTTGATGGTTTCATGGTAACTATGAACTGTATTTGGTCTATTTATAATGCATGATTGTAATTTGTTTGTATTTGCTCTGAAGTTCAGGGTGCTGGCTTTTTCCCCTGAACTAAGTGAATGAGTTTGTATGTTCGATTGAAATAAGATTGTTAATTCCTTAATATTGTTTTCCTTAGTGAAGCGGATCAAAAGAACTTGTGCTGGAAGCATTCTTGTTGTTAGCTTGTGTTGGTCTTTCACCCCCACAGCAGCTGCTAGCTGAATTGTTGCAACACAGGGCCAAAACTTCAACCTGTGTTATTATAGCTCCAAGAGCGATTCCATATCCACTAGGCCAGGCTGTCTCATGATAAACTTGGGAGGGGGAGTACAGTTTTTTTTTTGGCCATTTTCTAGTAGATATTTTATGATGCCATTAATAAAACATCACAAAGAAAATCTCCCTGTGGGGAAATAAGGACAGTTGGGCCAAAATATTCCCTGATCTTCATCTTTTTTTCCCATTTTTATTGTATGTACTTGAATAAAACTCGACGATATCAATGTTTACTCATAAGTAAAAATTCATAGATATATTTTGACAAGTTAATCTACTTTTCTAAGAAAACCAAGCCAACTCCATACATGTAAAATAAAAAAAATGCAACACAAAACCTAATATCATGAAGTGATGACAGAATATAATGTGTTCAGGGAAGAACCTTTTTTTCAAGTTTTCAGTGTTGGTTGGATTGTTTCTGACTCATGAAGAGATGTGATGAAAAGAACAATCAGTTCTCTTGCAAAAAAATATATCTGTTTTAGAATATATCCCTCTAAAACACAGGGGCTCAGAATAGAAAAGAACAATGGGAATACACGGGAAAATATGCAAACGTGAAAGAGAAATCCAAGAAAATCAGTTATGAAGTCTCATTTTCAACAAGATTCACATTCACAATAGCTTCATGGGAAGAGAACATGTATGAGAGCCAGTAAGTGCTATTGACTCTCTACATATGTAGCCCAGATATATCATACACACATATGTGCACACAGATACACACACACACACACACACACACAGATGTCTCTGAACAGTTTTCTGAAAATGAAATAAATCATTTATCCCAGTGTTGGATAGTCACAACATGTTGACTTATTTAATGTTTCCGAAACTTCTTTGCATATATGAACTTTACATTTTCCATGTCTACTTGAAATTAATTAAAACTCCTTCCAGGCACAGTACACAAGTTTCACTCTTCATTGTAGGTGATAGGATATTCCACAGCAACCTCTGCTCCTTTACATTGTTCAAAATATTTCTTATTTCATATAGCAAATAGGAGATTCATTTCTCATCTTTACATTGAATTCAAATATTGAAGTTTATAATATACATTTTATTGGATTAAAATGTTTAGCAATTCCCTAAATAAGTTGAAAGTCATAGTAAATTTGTGCAACTAAAAGTACCTTACCCTGATTGAGATTTGAAAGTTTGAAATGCATGGCATAAATAAAATGGAGAATTATTTATGTTTAGTGTCAGTCTGATTTCAATCTAATTTAACATAAAGTCGGGTATTGTTGTTTTTGCTGTCGCTACTGCTTTTTTTTCATTAATTCATTTATTTTCAGTTTTCAACATTCACTTTTATAATATTTTGGGTTCCAAATTTCTCTCCCTTCCCTCCCCACTCCACAAGACAGCATGCAATCTGATATAGGCTATACGTGTACAATCATATTAAACATATTTTCACATTAGTCGTGTTGTAAAATAAGAATCAGAACAAAAGGGGAAAACTACAAGAAAGGAAAAAAAAGAGAAAATAGTAAGCTTTGGTCCACATTCAGACTCCATAGTTCTTTCTCTAGATGTGGACAGCATTTTCCATTATGAGTCTTTTGGAATCATCTTAGATCATTGCATTGCTAAGAAGAGCTAAGTCTATCAAAGTTGTTCATCCTAAAATGTTGTGCTGCTGCTGTTATTGTTTATTTGTTTAAACTGGGAAATTGTGACCTGAGACAGCCATCCAACTGTCTGTTTCCAGTGTTTTCACTCTCCTAAGTTGAATGTTCAAGTTCTCTTTATATTGTAATCTCACTAGGGTAGTTTCCCCTTATCTGTCAATATCATCCCGAAAAATAAATAAGCATTCAGTTTTTCATGTGACTCGGTAATCACATGACTTACTGAAGTGGGAATTTGCTGAAAGAATACAGTAGTAAACTAAAGGATGCACGGCAGTTTCCACAAGTTTTTCAAATGCATTGGAAGGAATTGTTTCATATGTATAGGCTTAAAATGTGAGCCCTAAGCTCGAGAACTATGTCCATATCTGCAAAATATTTCATGAAGAACACATAACCTATGAATCAATTGTAAATGCAAATTGCCAAAAATATTATTAAAATAATAAAATAATGTCATAGATGAAAGCAAAATGAGAAGAACAAATACATGTTGAAAAATCTCATTGTTTCATATCACTTTGAAATATCTTGACTTGTCTAATTGAGATGAACATAAGTAAACAAAATACCATAAGGATACCTCATCCATCATAATCTGCACTGAAGAAAGTGACAAAATCCTACAACTTAAGCCAGTGCAAGGTAAGATATTCTGTGATCTCCATGCAAAAATAAACACAGGAAAAAGTAGCAAAAATCATAACACAAAATACTGTTTGGAATCAAGAAGTAAAAGAGATTAAAAAAAAACCTTCTGATTATCCAGAAATCTTGAACCTAGGCATGATGATTATTTGTTAAGAAGGAAATGCAAATTTACCAGATTTGGAAAGCTGTCAACATCTTTAAGTACAGAAATAGAAAAAAAAGATTATCTTCTAAAACCACTAGTTACATATTTGGAAGTCATTTTGACATATTCTATCTGTGAGAAGACAAATCAACAATAGATTAGAGGAAACCAAAAATCAAAGTAAACATAAATTAGAAGGAAGGGTAAAGGTGAAGGGGGCACAGTAAGGAACTCTAGCAAAACCTGTTTAAGCCAACCATCAAATCAAAAACAACAATAACAACAAAAGGAAACAGATTAAAGCAAAGGTGCTGACTCTGTTTGTGTTTCCCAGAAAGGTTCAACTGATGTGGAACAGTTTCCACAAAAAAGGAGACCAAATTGGCCTAAAAATACTTTATTTATTAAACACACACTCATTCTCCTTGTCAAGAAGACTGACAAAGGCAATGGTATCTGTAAATTCATTGGGAAATGATTACAAAGGATGCAGTGAAAGACTTTTAAAAGTATAACCCCACAAAGTGGAAAAAAATAGCTAAAGAGCAAGGAAGCCCTAATTAAATGGAATTTCAGGCAAACTAGAGTAACTTGAGAGCATGTAATGATAAAGTTGAAAGAAGGACAACAAATAGAGATAAACAGAAGAGATCTGATATCACTTTTACATCATTTTATCATAGAATAGGGATACTGCAGGATGAATATTTTACTAAATATGTTAATTACAAAAACTTTTTCTTCAGCTTCATATAGGCCTAGGTGGTCCTAAGAGACCCTTTGTACTCTGAGATTCTTCTGAATACTAAATCCTCAGCACAAAGCAGAAATGGCACTTAAGCAAATGAAGTAAGGAAAAGTAGATAGAGATAACCAGACAAATAACGAGGGGCTTGTATTGACTTAATATTCATAACAATCAGGAATATTATACATATGGTGTACTAGAAAATACGAACAATAATTGCAAAGAACAAGGCACGGAGTGATATCAATCTATTTTACTAGAGGAAAATCTTGATGAAATCATGCATCCTTAAAAGTTTTAAAACAATTAAGCTCAAATCAATGCATAGGCATACTATCCCATGAGATTTGAAATTTCACTTAAGAAAATCATAAGAAATATTCTTGTATGAACTCCTTTCAGATTAATGAAAAGAAAAAAAAAGTTGGTGAAATTTAGAAATCAATAACAAACATTGTTTTCTCTATATCCTCTACTAGTTTCTGACTGTTCGTACTTTTCATTTTGTGCTGTAATTTGCCCTTTTTAGGAGAGGCATCTTGTTTAATTATGTTACATCGTATTATCATATATATGTTGTTTAAAGTTAATCAAAATAAGAAAATACCAAAAGACACCATAAGTTTTGAAATCTCCTAAGAATGACATCAACTTGATATGGGAATCATCATCATCATCATCATCATTATTAATGATAGTGTTTGGGAGTAACATGTATTTTTAAATTATTTGTGTTTAATTTCTTTAATTTACTGGCATATTTCCTAAAATTGAATAAGGAATAATTTCAGCACTTTGGTAGTCCTTGGTGACATAGGCCGTGATACCTAAGGAAGAATACTTCATAATCTTCCTATGTTAGAACAAAAAAAAAGAGTAAGGAATATGGATCATCCTAAGTAAATACGGAACAAGAGGCAATTGCTTTAGGAATTAATGACAAGAAAGATCTTTAGAGACATGTGTCACTCATGAACACAATCCTGTTGTCCTCTGCAACCCTCTTTGATCCAGCAAGTGTAAGTTCAGTCAGTTGTCAATTATAAGTAACTTTCCAAGTGGGAACTTGAGTAAGAAGCACTGTTGTTATGGTTGTTATGGTTATTTTGGAAGGGAGTTCTAATGAGCAAGATGACTGACTGTTGAAAGAGCTTAACGAAGAAATTAATCAAAATCCCTTTTAGTCTAGATGAGAAGTATCCGAGAAAAATGGAAGTGATACATGGCAGCAAGAGAGAATCAGAGTAACTGAATAGATGGTGTAGCAGTGGCATACAGCAGTAAAGAGGACCAGCAGGTGATACTGTCAGAGGCTATGACATCTAAAGCAGTCCAGAGCTTAGAAGAAAGAGAATGGCCTCATCAGAAAGTACTAGACAGGTAGGAAGTAGCCATGTCTACATGCGTTCATATTGTTATTGACAGATTCTCTTTTTGTGTTCTCAGGGATGATGAGGCAAGCTATTTCTGCTCATCTTCATGTCCATAGATGGACAAAACCTGGTCCGGGGAAGCAGAACAGTAGATGTTTTCCCTAATTAAAAGATGCAACAGCAATGTACTAATAATAGACAGAGAAGACAGTTCCTCTGTGCATATAGAAGTATGAGGGGAGAAGAAGGGAGCGGAAGGAAAGGAAGACACAGAAAAAAGAGAAAGAGAGGAGAAGAGGAGGAGAGAAAAGGAGAGGAGGGGAGAGTAGAGGAGAAGAGAAACTGACTGGACTATGAAAGAAATACTTGGTTTAATACAATCACCAAATCTCATGTCATCAGAAACTCCAAAGCTCATTTTGAACATTTATCTAGTGACAGCTTTTCATAGGTTACAACATACATAATAGCATTCCCTCTCCACCCTATCTGGTACATTAGTTCTTATTTGGCCTTTCATTTTCCCCCTAAATGATTCATTCAATGCAAAATGCATTGGGTATTACCTGAGTATAATTGTATCCCATTAATATTGAAAAATGTCTATCAGGTTTCACAAGGTGTCTTATGAAATGAAAGATGAGATAATTGTTTGACTAGAACACGGCTTGTTAATGACTAAGAAAATGTGGATGACAAAAGGAGTTGGTCAAATGCTTTTGCAGTGAAGTAGAGGAGGCAGTAGAGGACCCTGAATCAAACAGAGTAAAACACTTGGATCTAATTAGTTTAGGAAAGCAAGAAAAAGAACTCATTTTTTCCCTGATGCCAAACTCAGTAACTAATAGCTATTAAAAATGACAGGAGGATTCTACCTCCCCTCTTTCATTCCTATCCAGTGGCAAACTAAAACACATCTTGGTACTTACATGGCATTTGTAGCAAATGAGAAAATAGTGAAATTAATGCTCCTTAACAGGAAATTCATTTACACCAATTTCAGTCCAAATATGAAACTTCCATTAGCGATGAGAGGATCTCTGTACTACTGTGTCAGTATAATAATTGAATATTTTCCCCCTCTATGATTCACAGCTTATTCAGTCATAATGAAACTTAAAAGAAGGGCATTTAAATGCAAAGAATAAAAGAAACACTAGGATCCATTTACAAACGGATGTTTTGCATGTTACTTTGTATTACATATACTTTGCATTCTTACCACTCTCAGGTCCAATGTTCCCACACTCAAGGGACAATTCAGTTGACCCTTTCCTTCTTTAATGGACAATTCACTCGACTCCTTTGAGATTAAGTTTACTGCAGAAAATGTTTCTCAACTCCTTCCTTGAATAGGATATTATAACTATGGTTATGCATGAATATAGTATAGATCTGCTAGCCAGTTTATCCAGAAACCTTTTCTTTCTTCACAAAAACAAAAAAAGAAGAGAAGTGGGGAACTACAGTTGGGAAATAGTTCATATACAATCAGATGGAAATTCTTTTTGAGATTGCGTTGTAATCATTCTTTGTTGTCACAAAGGAAGATTTTGTGGAAGAAGTGCATTAGGAAAAAACTTTTTGATATAAAAGCAGGCATAAATAGTAATTATTCCTTTGAAAAATAGGTTAATTCATATTTTTTAAATGGAATAGATCTCACACTCTTCATCATTTCAGAGAGTTGGTCAAAATCCCTGATGTCAACATTCCATCTGAATGAGAGCAGAAACTGACATTTATGTAGACCATTATGATAATAAAGTACTTTTTTACACAAATTATGTCAATCAAGAGGCAGCTGGGCTCAGTGAGGAAAGTGCTAGATTTAAAATCAAAAGAAAACTAACCTCTAACTGCACTAGGCCTCAGTTTCCTCATGTACAAATTGAAAGTGCTGGTTTAAATGGTCTCCAAGTTCCTTTTCTGTCTCTATATCTATGAATTATGAACTTTGTGAAGTAAATGGTAGAAATATTACTATTCTCATTTTCTAGCTGAAAAAAAAATAGTTGTCAGAAAGGTTGTCTTTTTGATATCTTTCCCCGTGTTAATTGCCTAAGGAATGAGCCAGACAAGATGCACATCCAGGACTTCTTCCTATAAATCCATTATACTTGCCAGGGCTCCCTGCTACTATATGTTGGAACGATATCTAATGAGATGAAGGAAGCATGTAGTTTCTCAAATGAAGAATAAAAATACATTGTTAAGAAACATTTTGTAAACAAGTATTGCAAGTTGAGCAAATATTTTCCACGGTGCTGACTAGTGACAACAATCTTTCCGGTAGGAACATGCTTCCCCATAATTTCCTCATATTAGCATTACCTAGTTCACCAACAGGCCCTTGAAGTTTTTTTCAATCTCTCTAGAAGCACAATACAAGAAGACATGCCTAGAGTCTCAATTCTATACTAGGACATTCATATGGAAACATTTATTGAGAACCCAACAAATAGCAAATTCCTCCAACAGTGACTTTCCTTGGATTACTAGTTTTGAGACAGAAATAGATATGATCCATTTTTCATTAAGCTTGCTATATAATCCATCATTAATAATGTAATGGTAGTCTTTGCTCTCTACCTCTTGAGCTTGAAAGTACCCACAAAAGGATGAGCTTTCCAACAGAAAGTATTGCACAAATTGTTAGATGACACAGAAACATCAGAACTCACCTTGATTTTGAGCCTATGGAGTGATAACCTATATTAAAACAATGGCTTAAATTGTGAACACTACTACACATAAATCAGAAAAGAAGTGTCCAACTCAAATTAAAATGGGGCCAGGAAATAGCCCAAAAGGATCCCTTTGGGCTGAATATTGACTTTGAAAACAACACATTAACATTATCTATGTTCCATTATATTTTTACTTATTTCGTTAAATGTTTCCGATTTATGTTTTAATCTGGTTCTCTTCACGGTTCTGTGACTGGAGCTGTAGGCTGTCTTAAGATATTCATGTGTCAAAACAACCATCTATCAATAATTAATTATCCAAATAGTAGCTATATGCAGATCACTGCATGAGATACTATGCTGTTATACAAAGATAAAAAAAAAAGGATATTTCCAGGAGTTAACAGTCTGAGAGGGAAAACATGCCTACCAAAAGTTAACTAACCATTTCAGATATACTATTAAATGAATGCCAAATAATTGAGGCAAATTATGAGTGTAGAGAAGAGAACAACTACATTTGGTTGATGTGGTCATAAAAGACTTATTTTTATAAAGAATTAGTGATTGAGTAAAACTTGGGAGGAAATGGAGGCTATGGATAGGCTGAAAGGAAAAGGAAATCAGAACAGATTCACTTTTGGGCTTTTACAACAATGCTGAAAAAATCATTCCAAGTTGCCTCAAATACCATCTTGTTTCACCAGCACATGTGTCTTAAGAAATTGTCCTATGTCTATAAGTTTGAATTTGAAGACACAACTGGCAACTCATGTTGAGTGGAAAGTAAGAACTGAATGTGTAAATGGCCGTTAACTCAGAGAGTCCCATTGCACCTGCATCTTTGCTGGGGGTGGTTATGACTATGATTTTACTTGAAAGTTCTTTCTGAGTACTTACTGAAGAGTTTTTGGCAGCTAATTATAGGATCCAGAGTACAGCTATCTATAGCATCTAGAGGTTATTTAAAATCCTAGTTTTATTAAATGTGTCTTAATATTTTCCATACATTCATAAAAGCACATGAAACTACATTGATTTTCCTTTCAAAGGCATGTTAAGTCTTAAGTAATTATAAAAAGGTGTTCAGTTCTCATCCTGAAATAGCTGATATATAATAAATATGATTCATTTTCTTATTTCTTGACCAGAATATGTATGTGGGGAGAGAGAGAGAGAGAGAGAGAGAGAGAGAGAGAGAGAGAGAGAGAGAGAGAGAGAGAGAAAGTATCTATGTGTGAGAGACACAGACAGAGACAGACATGGACATGGACAGACAGACACAGAGAGAAAGACAAAGACAGAGAGAAAAGGCACACAGATAGAAGATAAGAGGGAGAGACAAAGATAGGGACAGAGAAAAACAGAGAGAGACACACAGAGACAGAGACAGACAGGGAGACTGAGAGATAGAGAGACAAAGACTACTGACCCTGCCTCTATCACTCTTATAAAATGTAAGTTTACTAGAGTCTAGTGAGTGGAATATGGTTGAATATTATAGTGATGCATAAACTTGTAGAAGGTTTTCATATGGTAATTTCTACCAGAAATACATCTGGGCTCCAATCAAAGCTATCAAAACACCTTACTTAGACTCAACAAGCCTTTGGGACCCAGGTATTCAAATGGGAGCCATAACTGAGAGCATTTCAATTCTAACCGAGAGGCACTTTTCAAGAACCTACTACGTGCAATGTGTTTTGCTAAGACCCAAGGGGAACAAAGAGAAAAATTAAAACAGTTGCTGCCTTTAAGGAGTCTATCATCTAATAGGGGAAAAACAGTATGTACATAAATGAAAAGTACATGCAAAGTATATACAAAATAACATTTGGAGGAAGGAGACTAGAATTTAGAGGGAAGATCAGATCAGAAAATTTAGACCCAGAGATACTTAGAGTGTAATAGTGAGGAAGGAGAGTATTCCAGGCTTAAGGATGCTTGAGGCACAGCAAAGTGAGATGTGATACTGTATATAGGGAACATAAAGTGGACCATTTAGCCTGTAATATAGAGTATATAAGGCAGTAATATGAAAATAAGTATGAAAAAAATAGGCTGAAGCCAAACTGTGAAGGTTTTTAAACACCTAACAAAAGTGTGTTTTATCCTAGACAGAATAGGGAGCCATTAAAGGTCCTGATCAGGATAATGTTGAGAGATGTATTCAGACCTGTGCCTTAGTAATATCAACAGGTCCTAAAGAGTACTATTTATTATCCCTTCCAAAGCCAACTTTTTTAATTTCTCTGTTTTTCCTGAGGCCTTTACCTTACCATTCTTCCAGTCACTGAGGTTCACAACCTCAATGTTATTCTGAACTCATTCCTACTCATACATATATATGAGTACACATATATACATATATATATTATATGTACACATATAATGTACACATATACATTTATACATATATA
>JAQQSZ010019687.1:0-10312 GCA_028646595.1 Phalanger gymnotis
AGGGCAGACTGGGGAACAGGGCAACCAGAGTGTACGCCATCTTGGGGGGGGGGGGGAAATGGGGAGAAAATTTGTAATTCAAACACCTGTGAAAATCAATGCTGAAAACCAAACATATTAAAAATAAATTTTAAAAAAAATAAAGGCAAGCTCTACATAATAAAGATTCACAGTTTTAGCTAAAAAAAAAAAGATGAGGAAACTGGGGCTGACAAAAGCTAAGTGGCATGCCCAAGGTCACACAGGTAGGAAATGACAGATGTGGGATTTGAATCCAGATGCTATGTCTTTGAAGCCAGTGATTCTATATTATGCATTCATTTTCTTACTTGCACAGAGCAAAAGAGAGGCTGGATGTATTGTGACAGGCACTGTACAAGAAAATATGTATAATAATGACATCACAGATTCCTCAAAGGAGTAACATAATTATTTGTGCACATCTCACACCCTTAACATAGTTTCAAGCTCCATGGGTGGAGGGACTACCATTTTTTCATCTTTCTATACTAGCAACTTTTACAGTTCCCTACAAATAGTAGTCATATAATGCGTATTTGTCTTATTAATCTTCTATAATGCACAATACAATAACTATAGTGTATACTCTATAAGAACTTAATGAATGAATGAAATGTACCAAAATTCTCCAAAGAGTTCAAGTAGAGTGAAGACTGAGGAAAACCCACAGATTGAGGTAGGTCACTGGTGGCCTGGAGAACAGTTTCAGTACAGAGACGAGGATAGTCAGACTGAGGAATTGATGGAGGAGTAGGGCTTGAATTTTATACAAAAGTAAAGAGTTAGGTAAGAAAAGAAAGAGAATGTAGAAAGGAGAGGAGGAGGCTTCATTAATTAGGTTAAAAATGTCTATTAAACAAAGCCTGTGTAACATGAAGAGAAGCTGTATAAATTTTCTCTTAGATTGGTCTACTATTGTGCCATGGTTAGGAAACCCAATGTGCTCTTCCATTTATGTTGCATATGAAGGAAGCCCAAATCAGGAGTTTATATTTATCTTTATTATTTTCTTACTATTTCTCTAAATTTAGACTTGTTAAATAATTTACTTTCCATTTTTATTTTTTTCTTTAAAATAGGTTTTATAAAAAGACAACACTCTCTCTAAACTTGAACTCTCAAATCCCTGATAACAGAAGTGGCCAAAAAAATAATTTAAGAGAAATATGAAAAAAGACAACAGAAAGTCAGTGGAACAATGTACCTACTGGGCAATAGGTATCATCAATCTAATCACTGTCTGCAACTAGCAACGATCAAGCATTTAAAAAGAGCTACAGTATGTAAAAGGTCAAGTCCAGCACGTTATAACAAGAGTTACAAAGCAAAAATCCAGAACTGCTTTATTTCTAATGTGAAAGGTTACTATATATTTGATTTGTTCAGCTACTATTCTGACTTAATTTGACTTTGAAAGGAACATACTTCTCATGAAAAGGATTCCCAATGAATAACAGCATTGAATTGAGTATACTTAATTATAAAGCAAATTCTAAAACATCTATTTTTAAATATTTTAATAACCTCTAAGAAAAAATTAGTCATTTTTTCCTTTTCATAATTATTTTAATATAGACTTTAAAAAATAACAACTTTATGCATAAAATCACAATACTAAAAAAGGATGAATTAATTACAACATATGTGCAACAAATGTTTCTTAAAAGACACTTTAGCTACAACTGGCCACAGATAAAAGTGCATTTTATAATACTTCATCATGATGATGTGCGGTCAAATATTGTATTTTAAAACAATCTGAAAATAGATGTTTCCTAACATACTGCACCTGTTGATACAATAAAATATGTCAAATGCTCATGAGCTATATTTAGCTAACTTTGAATAAGGAAACACTGAATAAGCATATATACATACATATATATGTATAATACATACTACCACTGATACTCATATAGGATACCCTGAGATCTTAGATATATGTGGAAGATAAGAGGCTTTCAAGGTATCAAAGATTTTTTCGGATAATTTTGTATCTTTTGGCACAAAATACTCTATATACAGATTTAAAATTAATATTTTGAAGACCTACTAATCTACATGCTAAACATATACAATTTTTTAAAAAATGACCAAAACTGCCTTTTATATGTGCTTAGAAACAATAGTTAAAATCATTTACATCACAAATATTTATTTCCAATGTCCAGAGCCAAAGCTTAGGTCTAAACATATGTTCATTTAACAGAACAGGTTAAAAAAACTATCAATTCAAACATTATACTCTAGAGGAAAATAAACCCTAATGTAACTAGCGGGATAAACAACTCATTAAAACTAAACTTGGACAAATTCCAGGATAAATTTAAGGAAATAAGAATGAACCGGCTAGTCTTTAGAGGTGGTGGCAAAGACTGAAAATTAATCTTCCTGAATGAAATGATTCTTAAAATATTCAGTTCAAACTTGATATTACAACAAAATGTAATACCAACTTGCTGAAATCACAGGATAAATCTGGTATATCTTTAAAGAAATAATTTTCTACTCTATTTCAAAATAGAAGAAAACACAAAACAGAGAATAGAGCCTGTATGTTCCAAGCAAAAGAACTGATTTAACCAATCCATTCACATTCACAAGAGTGTCATGAAACTTTGCAGTGTGCAGACTTTAGGAACAGCAACCCATTCTTTTAAAATCAACACCTCATCGTGTGTGAAAGAATATACTCCCAAACAGCTGGCTCCAAAAGTTTACATAGAGTCCCCAAATGCGAGGTTCAAACCTGCAAAATGTTCCAAAAATGTAATTTTTGTTATTACTCATATCCTAGTACTGTAAAATACGATTAGTTCATTTTTTCCAAAAAAAAAAAAATTTAACCTGCTACTAGAATTTCCCAAACCTACTAAGATTACAAATGTATTTTACAAAGTTAATAAAATTTAGATTTATTTCTGGAAGCATTAGCAATATACCTAGTTTTTACATACCTAGATTTTGGCTTTTTCTGTTCTTAAGTGTATGGCAAATATCTCTAGATATAATTTATATTATACTTGTTTTTGAAATGGCTGAATAAAAAGTTTTCCAATGACAATTTATGGGACTTACAGTACTGGAATATGGAAAATGAGGTGAGACTTGTTAAATCACCCCCCAAAATTTTTTGGTTAGTTGATGAATTTCAGGCAATTTTGAGTCAGAGGTCTTCAAAATGAGCTCACAAATATGATTATCTATACAGGAAACACATGACCTAAGTACAAACTATCTTAGCACGCTTCAATGTACTAGGCCCTCAAAGGACACTGCCTTGTATTTCAATACTTTGATCATTGCTATATATGATACATATAGCTAGATGATGTAGACAGAGCACTAGACGAGTAGTTAGGAAAACTGAATTCAAATCCAGCCTAAGAAACTTACTACCTATGCAACCCTGGGCAATTCACTTAATCTCTGTTTGCCTCAATAGCCTCACCTGTAAAATGGGGCTAATAATAGCACCTACCTCCCAGGGTTGCTGCACAGGACATAGCATATAATGCTACATAAATGTTAATTATATTGTTGTAGTGCTGCTGCTGCTGATGATGATAATGATGGTTATGATGATGGCTGGAGGAATTGGACTCAGAGAATAGACTTGGAAGAAAACTTAAAGATTTAGGCAACCAGTTTCCCCACCCTTGATCTAGTCTAATATGCTCACTTTACATGAACCAACTGTGGCCCAAAGGCAAAAAGTCATTTGGGAATAGGCAAAGCTTGCACTCAAATCCTGAAGTTGATTAAAATCAACAAATGTTTAATTAAACACCTATTTTTCCATGATACTGTGCTAGGGATAGCACGGCCTCTGAGCTATCATGAGAAGCCAGCCACTACCTCAAGATTCAAGGGTATACCCTCTACTTTTCCTCCTACTAAAGCTTAAAGCTAAAGCTCAAGATGCCCTATGGTATGCTAATCATTAGCAATTCAGCAAGTAGAGGTGGTTGTCTCAAAGCAAAGGCATTTACTAAAATGGCATAGTAAAAACGGTAGCTACAAAATATCTCACCCTTGTCCCTATAAACCTGAAGTAAACCCTCCCACAAATGCACACAAGCGTACACTGGGCATAAAATTAGAGTCCAATGGTAGTAAGGCAAACAAATACAGAACACACGTGGCCAAAGCAATTCATAATTGCACTACTCTAAGTCCTCATTGCCCTTTCCTTCTTCTCAGAGGCCTCAACTCTCCATTGTAAGGGCTATTTCTGTCTTGAGTAAATAGCCAGCTCTCTTCTCTGCTGCCAATAGTCATACTGCTTCTTTCTTCAAGTGCCTGCCTTTCTGTGTCTGTGTCTAGCTGGATAGTGTGTGTTTGTTTCATCTGTACCTTGTAACACCCTTAAACTCATTCTCCAATTGCTTAATGAAGTATCTCCTTAGAAAGAGCAGTTCAGTTACTATGGTTAATGAGGTAGGGAGGAGAGAAAATCTTCTCCTTCTCCTCGAGCAATTTCTTCTAAAGGGCCAGATTTGTCCTCATGGACTGCTGCTACCATAACTGCCTCTCCAACTATATTTTGTAAGAGTCACCCAAAGGTGTAGTCAATTATGATTTATTCAATGGCTTTCTCCCTTCTGACTCAGAGAGACTTTGCTACTCCTTAAAGTGATAACAGGGTGCTAACACCTTGTTAACACATTAACACCTCATTATCCATGATAATCTACGACTATATCAACTGAGCTAGCCAAGAGGAAAGGAAGGCTGCCCTTAGACAGATAGTAGAAATACTAAGATAAAAATGAAACCATCCCTGAATCTAGGGAGCTCACTTGCTATATGTGGAGTAAAACACATACAAAAGTAAATAAATACAAGGCAATTTGAGGAAGAAGAGAACATTAACAACTCAGATAACGAGAAATTGCACTGCAGCGAACATGGTATGTGAAGGAAGCTGAAAAAAAAGTTAAAAATTCTAAAGGAAGGAGGTAATGCAAAGTATATGTATATTCAGATATGGGAATAGGAGGTCTTCGTGAAGTCTACATCAACTCACGGTGAAAACAGAGAAAATGAGGACTGCAGGGACATAGTAAGCCAGTTGAGCAAGAATGCAGTGTCATAGGCTTATAGATTAAGTCTTTGAAGGGACCATAGATTCTGAGTCCAAACCCATCATTTTACAGATGAGAAAAGTGAGGCATATGTATTAAGTTACATGCCCAGGATCTCACAGCTCTAAAATAATATTTGAACTTACATTTTCCTGATTCTAAATCCAGTGATTCCAAACCACCTAGAGGCCTCTACAAACCCACGGGGTTAAGAGACTTGCCAAATTCACAGTCAGAGGTGAGACTATAACCAAATTCCTCCAAATCTAGGGTCAGATCTTTTTCTACTATACCATTACTGTTTTGTCTCAAAAGGAAAGTGAAGGCTATAAATGCCAGCCAAAGGGGTTTGTATTTTATCTTAAGAATAGGAAGAAAATTTTTGTACAAGGTAGTGACACCATCAGACCTATCTTTCATGAAAACCAACTTGGCAGCTCTGGGAAGGTCCCTCCTCTTTTCACCATACCACAGTGCCTTTTGTTTGCTAATTTTAAATAATAGCGCTACTTCGACATATGGAATAGGTGTATTCTACCATGTCAGCTGTAAAGAATGGGATATTCCTTAAAAGGAGGTTTTTTTTCTCTTTTGTTTTTGTCCCTCCTAGTTCCCTATATATAATAAGTAATAAATACCTTATTAACTGAATCTAATTGGGCTCTAAGTCAAAAAGTCTAGGTTTAGACATTTTAGTACCATACATGAAACCAAGAACTAGCTTTCTATAGTATTACATAAAACAGCCTGAGAAAATACCTGGAGCCAAGAGATGGAGAGTCTTATTCATGCAACAGCCAAGAGGACAGTGTTACTGAATTGAAAATGGGTTGAAGAGTAAAGTATAAGTAAACGCGAAAGATAGGAGATGGCTAGATTTTAAGAAGGGCTTTGAATTCCAAACAGAGCATTTTGTTTTTGTTCCTGAAGGTAAAGGAAGCCAATGGCAGTTCGTATAGTAGAGGGATGCATGATCACACTTGCATTTTAGGAAAATCACTTTAGTGAATGGAGGATGGATTGGAGAAAAATCTGAGACAGACAGACCCACCAAGGAGGCTATTGCAATAATCAGTCAGAGGAATTCCAAGATCTGTCACTAAAATTAGGTTTTTTTCCTAGTCACATTCTTCCTTCTCCTACCAAGATGATTAAAAGGCCCAAAGTTGCCCTACAGTTTAACACCACTGAACTAATCTTTCTTTGATACAGACTGTTATAATATAAGCTCTTAGGGAGTAGGGATTGTTTTGCTCATTTTACTGGAATCCTAGGTGCCTATCATACCATCTCACATTAGTGAATGCTTAATAAATACTTGTCTATTCATTAACTACTTTGATATAGCATAACTTTTCATGGAGAATTTTCCTGACC
Source organism: Phalanger gymnotis (assembly GCA_028646595.1). Classification (NCBI taxonomy): domain Eukaryota; kingdom Metazoa; phylum Chordata; class Mammalia; order Diprotodontia; family Phalangeridae; genus Phalanger; species Phalanger gymnotis. The sequence continues at coordinate 6,486 of JAQQSZ010019687.1, forward strand.
AAGAACACAAAATTATGCTCATTATAAATAATGATGGAGCTAGAATGATAGCAGCAAATCCTAAAAAGCAGCATCTAACAGCCTCTGAGAACTGGTAAATCTACACATTGTAATCCTATTTTCTACTGTGAGGATTTTATTCTATCTTGATAGAGATAAGATCCAAAATAGACCCTCTCTAAAGGCATAACCAATGTCCAAGTTCCAAGTGTAGTAACAGTATTCTCCAACTAGAACCAAGGGCTCAGACCTGACTCAGTGCTGAATACGTTTAAACTTTTATAAAGGAAAATTGGCTTAGAAGATAGAGCAAAAACAGAATACACATTTGCTCCTAACTACAACACACTCTTTCTTCTACCTCAACATGCACATGGGAGAGGGAGCTCTAGCTTAAATCAGTTGCTATAAGCATTTGCTCCACCAATTTCATTTCCATATGAGAAAAGGAGAGAATGTGAAACTGAAAACAAAATAAAATAGAACATGGAAAAAAATAAGGGTAACTTTTTTAAAACCCCCTTATGAAAGCTTAAGAAAAAAGATACCCAGTATAGATCCAAATATGAGCCTGATTCTGTTTCCCAATCATTTTTTTAAAAGGAAGTCTGTAATAAAAGCAAAAAACTAGGGTCTGAATAAATATATGTACATATTGTCTCTCCCTATAGAACATAAGCTCATTTAGTGTAGGGTTTTTTTTTCTATCTGTATATCCACAGCACTAGGCACATATCAGGAAGTTAAATGCTTGTTGTTCGACTGATTGCCTCCAAATACAGAGCAATCATATGTATACAGAATTTGGGAATATATATATGTATGTATGTACATTTTCCAAGTATTACCATAAGTCAATTATGGATATGCATATGGGTTGGAAAGACATACAATATACTGCAAACAACTAATCTAGTGAACTCAAGTCATGTAACCCTACCTGGTAGATATTTTTACATAGATATCCCATCATTTCATACTCTATTTCATTTCTACCCACTCACCCTCAACCAGCTTGCTCTCTTATATTTCTATTGATAGTACCAATACTCACAGTCACACAAGCTGGAAATGTTGGACTAGCCTTGGTTCCTCATTCACCACAATTACTCATCAAGTCTTATTTATTTTTACTAACATCTAACCTCATTCATCCTATGCCTAATAATATCACTCATGTAGCCTGAAGTGGGGGGGAAAAGGATTTCATCAACAGCTGTATGGGGAACAGTAACCAAAGGAAGCAAAACTGTTTCAGAGACAGCAAAAAAATGTACCTATGAGCTCTCTGCCTCCCCTATTGAAAGAAAAGACCATGAAATGGGATTGTTAGCAAATGATGGGCTCCTTGTTAGATTTTTGTCACTAGGTTTCATATGACCAAGGATATAAAATTATGTAAAATATTAAAAACTAGCTATGACTATGAATAGAGAAGGACTTGGGAAACACGATAAGTAGGTTGACAGTGGGATAGGTGAACACCTTAATTTAGGGATTACTAGCCTACAATCATTAAACATCTACTATGTACAAGACCCTCCTTGAAAAGGTCTTGCTAATAAGAATTTAACTTAGGATACTTTTGTCCAGTGGTAAATTTCACCCTCATAGAAATTTGTAAAAGATATTATGACTGGTATATAATGCTATCACCAGATAATGGCCTACTAATATCAAGCACAAAGTCAAAAGCTAAGACAAGGATAGTATGTTTCCAAAGCAAGAGATCTTATAATAACATTCTACTATGTCAAAAATTCAGATAACCATAAAGCAATTCAATAGAAATGAATGATAACCATTGAGGTATCATTGCATGAACATCCCGCCAAAGTCTAGTATTTAGGATCACAAAAGGCCAGGACTGGAAAGTATCTCAGAGACCACTTGGTTCAATCCATACCTGAAAAAGAATCTATTTTATCTTAAACCCAACAAATTGTCAGCAAGCCATTGAAGATGTCTAAGAAAGGAGACTCTACTAACCACATCGAAGAGACTATTCCACTTCTGAACTGCTCCAATTGTTGGGAAGTTTTCCTTTATATCAATTCTAAGCTTGTTTCCAAGTTACTTTGACCAACAGGTCAACATATATGAACAGTTTTTTGTAATGTTCATTGTATGTTATATTACTTTCTAAAAAGGCTATACCAATTCATAGCTCCACCAGAACGGGAAGGGGATATTTGCTTATCCAACTACACACCCTACCAATCATATAACTATATGTATATAACACCAAATTTTCCAAAAGGAAAATGAAATAGAACTATAAAACATTTCTCATCAGATTAACACTATTTCTTATTTAGTAACATGTGTTCTATGCTTCTTTAAGCCTTCGGTATAAAATAATACAAAATGAGAAAAGTCAGATACAGCGAAAGATACTTCATCAAAATTACATTTGTTCTCATTATCCTGTTATTCTTTGTATATTTTCACTTGCCATGTAAGCTATCAAATCTAAATCAAAACAAGAGTCAAAATTGAAAAATTATTAAAAATTTATGAAGAACTAGCAAGCTTTTCACATGATTAGGACTACGAAAGAAAAAAAAAAGCTCACCTATTCTTTTTCTATAACCTTTGAAATATTTCCCCAAATGTAGGATGAATAGTAGTCATCTGCCCATTTAAATTCCTTTAGCACATATTCTAAGATACTGAGTAGTGAAGCGCACTTAAGGTTCCCATTATCCAACTCATTACTCTTGGTAAAAATCAGACCCAGAATAACAGCTCTATTCACTGGTTCAATTATCACTGAAGAATTAAATTATCATTAAAAGATATACCAATAAATGATTGTTTTTTTCTGCTTTTGACAGAGAGAGCTCCAGAAAATGACAAGATAATTTCATGTCACTATCACTACAACAGGGGGCAGCTACATGGCACAAAGGATAGAGTGCAGGGCCTGGAGTCAGGAAGGCTCATCTTCTCAAGTTCAAATGTGGCCTCAGATACCTACTAGCTGTGTGACCTTGGGCAAGTCACTTAGCTGTTTCTCTCCATTTCCTCAACTATAAAATGGGGATAATAATAGCACCTACCTCCCAGTGTTGCTGTGAAGATCAAATGAGATAATATATAATTGTAAAGTGACAAGCACAGTGCCTGGTGCAAAGTAAGCACTATATAAATGTTATCTGTTATTATTATTATTATTATTATTCCTTTTTAAAACAATTTACTTTAATAATGAATTTTGCTTTTATATAGTTTATCTTTACCCATGAGTAGACCTCCTCCATCCCAGAGTTATTCCTTAAAATTTTTTTTTAAAAAGAGAAAAGAAATTTAGAAAAACTTATTAACAAAGTGAAAAAAAAGCCTCCATATATCCTCCCATGCTTCTCTGTACTTATCACATTTGTTCCAATTTCTTACAGCTCAGTAATATGTTTTCATACGTTACAATTTGTTTAGAGTGACATTCCCCAAATAATGGATATCTACTTTTTTTCAATTCCTTGCTAACACAAAAAATGATGCTATAAATTTTTTGATGCACATAGGGCTTTTGTTTTCTTAATGACATTACTGGGGTATGTGCTTATCAGTGGTCAAAGGCCATGAACTTGGTAGGCACTTTGTTTCAACAATTCCAAATTTTTTTTTTCCTGCAAGGCTTACACCAATTCCAGTTTTATCAATAATGCGTTAATGAGGGGGCGGAGCCAAGATGGCGGCTGGGAAGCAGTGACTGGCATGAGCTCTCCACCAAGTCCCTCCAAAAACCTATAAAACAATGGCTCTGAACCAATTCTAGAGCTGCAGAACCCACAAAGTGGCAGAGGGAAGCAGGGCTCCAGCCC
>JAQQSZ010019688.1:0-10312 GCA_028646595.1 Phalanger gymnotis
CTCAAGCCCCGCCTCAATGACCAGAGACCATTGGTTCCCGAGCTGGCCCCTCCTAAGTCACCAATCCACACCCACACAGGTTTCACACCTGACAGGGCCCTGGGCCTGGGGCTTAGCACTTAACAGCTGAAAGTACTTCCACTCAAAAGAAACAAAAGCCATGCTAATGAGACAATTTTGCTTAACAACACAGGAGGGAGGAGGGGAGAGAATTTGGAACTCAAAGTTTTAAAAACAGATGCTCTAGAAAAGGTCGTTTTTGCATGTAACGGGAAAATAAGGTATACAGGCAATGGGGCATAGAAATCTATCTTGCTCTACAGGAAAGTAAGGGAAAAAGGGATGGGGGGAGTGGAAGGGCAGTGATAGAAGTGAGGGCTGACTGGGGAACGGGGCAATCAGAATATATGCCAGCTTGGAGTGGGGGTGGATAGAAATGGGGAGAATATTTGTGATTCAAAATCTTGTGGAAATCAGTGCTGAAAATTAAAAAATATCAAATAAAGAAAATGATCACCGAAAAAAACAAAAAAAAACAAAAAAAATAAAAAAACAAAAAAAAATATAATTTAAAAAAAGAAAGTTCATTCTTGTTTAGATCCCTATAATTTCTCATTCCTATTTATCTTTATGTTTTTCTCTCTGTTTTAGTCTTTGTATTTCAAAGTTTCTGCATGGTTCTGGCCTTCACATCAGGAATTTTTGGAAGTTCTCTATTTCATTAATAATCCATTCCCCACCTCCCAAACCCAGACTGACAGTATATTTATACAGTCTTGCTGGGCAAGTTTCTTGGTTGTAAGCCTATAGATACAGATACAGATGGAGATGCAGATACATATATATATATGTACACATATATATTTATACACACACATATATATATACAGACATATATATGTATACACACACACACACACATTTTTTTTGCCTTCTTAGGTATGATACTCTACATTCTGCATTCTTTTTATAATAGTGGCTGTTAAATCTTGTGTAATGCTGATTGACTCCTTGGCATTTTGATTTTTACGTTCTGCTAGATTGTGGTATTTTTTATTTGACTAGGAAGCTCTGGATTTAAGTGAAAATGTTCCTGGAATTTTGATTTTGAGGTCAGAAGGTGATTGGTGGGTTATTTTCATTTCTATTTTACATCCTGATTTTCAGGCATCTGATCAGATATAAGATTATTGGAAATGTTATTGGTCATGGTTTTTGTATAGTCTATTTATCCTATTATATCCCCTTGATCTGTTTTCTAGGTCAAGTCAGTTGTTTTTACTATGAGATACTTTGCATTTTAATCTAATTTTTCAATATTTTGCTTTTGTTTTAATTGTTTTTGGTTGTATCACAGAGCTTTTATCTTCTTATTTAGACGGTTCTATTTTTCAGGGAGGGTAGCTAAGTGGCACAGTGTAAAGAGTGACAGGCAGAGTCAAGAAGACCTGAATTCAAATTTGGTCTCAGATACTTACTAGTTGTGTGATCCTGGGCAAGTCACATAAGTTTAATTGCCTCAGTTTCCTCATCTGTAAAATGAACTGAAGAAGGAAATGGCAAACCACCCCAGTATCTTTGCCAAGAAAACCCCATATGGGATCACGAATTGTCGAACGTGACTGCAACAGGTGAACAACAACATTTTTAGGGATTCTGGGGCTTGGGTAACATTTTGAAGCTTTTTAAATATTTTTTCTAATTACATGTTAAAATTTTTAACATTAATTTAAAAATTTTCGAATTCCAGGTTCTCTCTCTCCTTTTCCCCCACATTGAGATGGCAAGAAAATTGATATAGATTGTATGTAAGCAGTCATGCAAAACACATTTCCGTGTACTAGTAGATCTAGTATAGCACTATTCTTTACTGGCTGCCAGGACTGGTCCCAAGGGTGGTGCAAGGGCTGAAACTGCGCAACACAATCTAAGGTTTAAAAAGCACTTTCCTCCCTGGAACCCTGCTTTGGAACTCACCTCTGTTCAGCACCTCTGTCCTAGGCCTCAGACCTCCAATATACATCTTCACATGAATTCTCTCCTTACTGTGGTCCCAAAGACACATCTGCTCCTCTCTCTCTCTCTGCATATATATATATATATGTGTGTGTGTGTGTATGTTGTTTCTATATCTTACATACCAAATGCTTATTAGAGAAATTTGATAACAGGATTGTTTCCCATTCAATCCTTTTTCTTCTTATCTAAAGTACATTAAATTTATTTGTGAAGAATCTTTTCAGTTTCATATAATGAAAATTTTCATTTTTTAAAAATAAATCATTCTATTTCTTGTTTTATTACGACATCATCCATTACCCATAGCTGTGATATATATATGATCTGTTTCTCTTCTAACCATTTTATAATATGCTCATTAATATGAAGATCACATTTCCATTTTGAAGGTACTGATTTTCCCAGCAGTTTATTGTCAGACATCAGGTTCGTGGAGTTCCATTGTTTCTCATTGTCTCTTGTCTAGTCTGTTCCATTCATCTATCTCTCTATTTAAAAAAAACACCCCATAATTTTGATTATTGCTATCTTAAAATAAATTGGAGATCTCAAAGTGCTGTTCCCCTTTCATCTCTATTTCTTTTCATCATTTCATTTGATATTTGAGATCCTTTGGTTTTCTAAATGATTTTTATTACTGTTTGTCAAGTCATGTAAAGTATTATCCTGGCAACTTGATTGCTATAGTATAAAATGGTTAATTTAGATTTGGTAATATTGTCACTTTTATTTTATTGGAATTCATTGATTGTAATTTTTGCTCAGCAATTTCCTTACTAAAATAAAAAGATTAATCATTTAAAAACATTTCCAAATAAAATGCATTCTCTTTATCATTAATATAATTTCAAAAAAAATGAAACTAAACTAAAAGTTGTTGCTAAAAACTTGAGGCTGAAATAATTAAAACTGGTCCAGTACAAGGACAGACATGAGTGGGTCATTCTTTAGGAGCTGCTGCTACTATGTGCTATCCTTATCCAGTGTTACACAGGAAGTTTTGCTCATTTGTTTTCCAATTATGTTTTATAAAAAGATTGTTGTTCTTATTGTTGTTGAGTTGTTTCAACCATTTTTCAATTCTTCGTGACTCCATTTGGGGTTTTCTTGGCAAAGATACTGAAGCAGTTTGTCGTTACCTTCTCCAGCTCATTTTACAGATGAGGAAAATGAGGCAAACAAGGTTAAGTGACTCAACCAGGTTCACAAATTTGTAAATATCTGAGTCCAAATTTTAACTCAGATCTTCCTGATTCTAGGCCTGAGATTAACCAACCACAGAGACAGAGACAGAGAGGTCACACAGAGAAAGACGGAGAGGGGACACACAGACAAATGGGGACTGAGGGAGGAAACAGAGAGAGATGGAGAGGGGACATCACACAGAAAGCTAGAAAGGGGACATATGGACAGATAGAGGGGACACGTGGACAGAGAGAGAGGACACATAGAGAGACACAGAGGGACACACAGACAGAGGGGACACAAGTACAAATGGGAAACACAGACAGAAAGGGGACGCACAGACAGAGACTGAGAGGAGACACCCAGACCGACACAGAGAGGGACATACAGACAGAGAGGGCACACACAGAGAAGGACACACAGACAGAGAGGGGACACACAGACAGACAGAGAGGTGACATATGGACAGACAGAGGGGACATATGGACCAACATAGAGGGGATACACAGACAGATAGGAAACACAGACAGACAGAGAGGGGACACACAGAGTCAGACTGAGAGGGACACACAGGTAGAGGGAGACTGAGAGGGACACACCAACAGACAGGGACTGAAAGGGTCACACAGACAGACGAGGACTGAGCGGGACAGAAAGAAAGATAGAGACTGAGAGGGACTCACAGAGATACAGGAACTGAGAGGGACACATAGACAGATGGAAGGAATACACGGATAGAAGGAGAGGACACACAGACAGATAGAGGACACACACAGACACAGAACACACAGACAAAGGCAGAGAGGGACACACGGACAGACAGGCGAAACACAGACAGCAAGAGAGGGGACATACAGACAGAGACTGGATGCCCAGGCAGAGATGGGAAACACAGACAGGCAGAGATTTAGAGGGGGCACACAGACAGACAGAGAGGGCACACACAGAGAGGGACTGAGAGGGACACACAGACAAAGACAAACAAGGACACACAGACAGATTAGGACTGAAAGGGATATACAGACAGACTGATAAGGGTCACAAAGACAGACAGAGATGGGACACACAGTCAGATGGGGACTGAGAGGGACACACAAATGGATGTAGAGGGGACACAGAGACAGACAGGGACAGAGAGGGACCCACAGACAGATGAGCTGAGAGGGACAAAGACAGACAAAGACTGATAGGGACACACAGACATATAGAGAGACAGAGAGGGACATATAGACAGAGTATACACAGACAGACAGAGGAGAGCACACACACACAGAGGGAGACACAGACAGAGAGGGGACAACAGATAAAGAGGGACACACAGACAGAGAAAGGGAGGGACACACACACAGACAGAGTATGATACAGAGACTAAGAGGGGACATACAGACTTACAGAGACTAGGGGCACACAGACAGAGACTCAGAGGGAACACAGGCAGAGGGAGACAGTGAGGGACAGAGAGGGGAAACACAGATAGAGAGGGCACACACAGACAGAGAGGTACATAAAGACAGAGGGTACACACGGACAGCAAATAATATATATAAACTAAAATTCTCTGAAGTTTCAAAAATGGACAATCAAATTTAAGTGATTGAATTTAGTTAGATTAAATAAGAATCATCTGGGAACTTCTAGATCTGAACCAGAAGAAGCAGAACTCTCTTTCAGAGCTGTCCTAAGAATAGTCAAAGAAATGTCAAAGAAAGGATATCTATGGACCAGCGAACTACATCAGGAACTTAGGATTCAACAAAAGGTGCTACTTAAATGGATACTGGGAATCAGTAACTGGGATACAAGAAATTTAATGTTACTTAATATTGTTAATAATGATTGCATTGCTTTGTATTGTTTGTATTTAGGTTTTCTTGGTTATCTAATATGCAAATGTAAACATGTGGCATGTAAATCTCCCCCTATCAAAAGGAGTTTAATCTGTATCTGACTTAATCCAATTATGTAATTTTGTGAATTGTGGGAAAAACTTTATTGTACTGTTTAAACCCTGTGTGGCTGGGAAATTGAACTTAGCCATGTTACCTATGTTGTGCAATTTCCTCTCAATTATCGAATCATATGTTTTCTGGGAGCCTTGTCAGGTCTGACTACCCCCATAGCTGCGAACATGAGGATATGGACTCTCAGATCCATCTGTCTGTCACATCTAAAGATTTTCCTTCTCTGGAGTGGACATCTGAGCCCATAGGAGAACTTTCCCTCCAGTTTCCAAGAGGTCTGAAAAAGACGACATCAGATGTACACAGCTTTCCCAAGAGTCTGGACTAGGCCTTAGTAAAACAAAGCTCTCTCTCCACCTGAAGCCTCTTCCGTGGGGTGGGCAGTTTGCTCAGATTCCTTGTACTTTCTGTTGCTGGGTGCTTACTACACTTGCTCTCTTCTTCCTAAGGGTCCAACTAGGGCTGACTTTGGCCCACAAATGTTCCAGCAATTCTGTAAACAAAATAATGCTGTGCATAGTTGTTTTCACTTGATCTGCAGGCCCTGCTCCAGACACAGAGAGTAGCTCTTCTCCTTTGTAAGCAAAGAAAGATTTCTTTTTTAGAACTTCTTTCCCATTCCCTGAAGAAGAGTCATACCTTTCTTGGTCTACATGTGTCCCTTTCACTCACCTTTGACCAAAAGGAGGACATGACCATCATTTCAGATTATCTGAACCCCAATAAGATCCAAAGCCTGAACTAATCTCTCAAACTGCTTTCCTCTGTCCTAAAAATGCCCGTTTCTGTGTCAGCAACTTCAAAGACCAGATAAGATTGACGAGGGGTATCTGTCCTGTTGGTAATAGGATGTCTGCAACCAGAACAGTGGAATTTCTCTTATCTTGATATTCGAGGGACATTTGCATCTTGGGATCATAATCTCTCAATGACAGTACCATGTCAATTGTCTTGTTCAACTAAGAAACTTCCTTTCTTATGATATGGAGATCATAAAATTGAGTAACACAGGCATGCTGAGATGGGGCTAAAAATGTATTTAAACCTTCTCATTCCTTTGTTCAGGCAGTCAGAAGTTATGCTCTGGCTCCTTGTATGTACAAGTAAGCTAGCTTCGCTAGCTTTAAGGGAATAAACAATATGAATTTGCATATCACCTAGCTTGTTTGCCTCCTTTAAACAAACTTTCAGATTCACAGAATGCTGGGGCTCGAGTCAGAAAGATTCATCTTAAATTCTGTTTGCCTCAGTTTCTTCATCTGTAAAATGAGCTGGAGAAGGAAATGGCAAACCATTCCATTATCTTTGCCAAATAGTGTGAAAAAGAGTCTGAAATGACTGAACAAACTTTTGCATATGCTGCAGTATTTTTTCTGGTCAGCAGATGTCAGTGAAAGATTGTCTTATTTTTTTCAACGGACATGAAGTGGTCAACAAGTATTTATTAAGCATCTACTCTGCTGAGGCCCAAAGCTAGAGGCTGGGGATATAAGCAATAATCAAACAGCCTGTGCCTTCCAGGAGCTTAAGTCCTATCGGTGGAGGCAACATGTACAAATATAATTATGTATAAATATAAACAAAATGCAAATTCATGTTTGAGGGTTTCAGCCTGAAAGTTCGGTTAAAGGAGGCAAACAGGCTAGGTTTATTCCCTTAAAGCTAGCAGCATATAGACATGTATGGAGCCAGAAAAAAATCTAACTGCCTGAACTAAAGACTGAGAAAGTTTAAATACATTTTTAGAATAGTCACAACTCAGCATGTCTGTGTTACTTTTAGGATTTCCATGTATGTTTAACCATGATACAAGAAAGGATTTTTCTAAATTGAATAGGTTATAAATACAATAAGATAGGAGAGTTGACAAGGGTCAATGGAAACTACAACCCAGCGTTTCTGTGTTTAAGTTACCCTTAACATGCGATAATCATTTAATATCAATTTAATAACTTCAATATGGGCCAGAGCCTGAACTAATAATCAGCCAGAACAGCTTGGATCTAATTCACCTTACTACTTCTGGTATTTAAAAACCACTTCAAAGTTAACAATTACATTAAATTACAAAGAGATAGTAACAATGTTATGTCTAACATACGAGACATTATGTTAAGCATTTTACAATCATTATATCATTTTGATCCCATAAAAACAACCATTATTATTTTCCCTTTACAAATCAGGAAATGAGTCAAACAGAGATAAAATACATTTTTGCAACTGGAACAGAAAAGTGTGAAGTTTACCAAGAGCAAGATCTCGTTTCTCAGTGATTATAATTCTTTGAGGCAGGGCTTATGGAATGCTAGCTACAGGCCCAATCTAGCCCCTTCTCCTTCCCCCGCAACTGCAGAATTTAGTGAACCTAGGGCAGTTTGCATGTCCTGGGATATGGTGGCCAGACGGTATAGGAACTAGGTGACATTTCCAAGCTTTGCCTAGAAGTGTGGGCTACAAGGTGCCCAGGGGCATAGAACTGTCAGGAGCACTGCCAGTCTGCAAATTACTGCCTCCTCCTCCTTTTGCCAAGTGGGGAAGGGTGATTTAAGTTTTTCCTACAACTCTCTAACATTCTCTTCTCTTAATCTGATCTGGGATTAGAGGAGTTAACAAGAACCCTTATGGCTTTTAAAAATCCTCACAATGAAATACCCTCTTAATTCTTAATTCTGAGGAGGGAGTGGGGAATAAGTGATCAGGATTGGGAGGAGCTGTTTCAGCATGAGCGAGAGTTCCTGGAGTTACCTACAGTCTCAGGAGTTTTCTCCCAAAATTCCACCTAATCAGTTTCCAGACTTTTTAATGATTAATCCTAGAATCTGCTAAAATGTTGTAGCTCTGTTTCCACTGTAATTCCGGGTTGGCCAGACCAGAAATTCCAAGGAAAGGTGTCTTACAGTTTTGTTTGTTTCCCTAGTTGCCACCCTTAGAAATCTCTAGCTGTCTGCATTTTAAATTTTACAAAGTAATAAATCATTTCACAGCATATACACTTGACAAGTAATGACAGGACAAATACAAACTGAGGTCACAATTGAATTAGAGGCTTACTAGAAATCCCCATCATGATTTGGCTATTATTATTTCCAAGAAAAGGGGGTTTGGGGAATTTGCAAGGATCTAAGACCTGAAAGGGTAGGAGTGGATGGGGGTCAGATCCCGCGACCTTTGCTTGGAGGACCTCTAGGGACTTTGGGGGAAGCCTTGGCATCCCTGATGTTTCTGACTTTCTATAACCTGCATCCAAAGCACAACTGTCCTTCTCAAAAACAGAGCCCTTAAGGGAAGGGGGAAGGGGAGAGGGAGGTGGCCATGGCAGCTGAACAAAGTTATCCTCCTTAGGCCTAGGGCAGGTAAGGGAAGGCAAGGAGGGAAGGAGTAAGTGCAAAGTGAAGTTATCTTCCCCAGAATCAGAGCTTTTAAGGGAAGGGAGGGAGGAAGGAGGCAAAGAAAGGCATAGAACAGAAAGAGTGGAGGAACAGCTATGGCTGAAGTTGTTGGACAAGAGGGGAGAGTGAGGTGGAGAAAATTACTTGATACTAGGGGGTGATTCAGAAGCAACTTTGAAAGCCTTAAGGGAAAAGGTTTCTGCTTTTTGTTCTAGCTCAGCCATCTCAGCAAACCCTGGCTGAAAACATTTTCACTCCTAGCTAGATGTTTTATTGGCCTTTAAACTTAATTTGATTTTATGATAAAGTATCTTTGACGGATCGAAAAGAGGCCTATTGTGGCCCACATAACTAGGGCTATCTTTAGTTGACTGACACTAGTGCTGACAATACTTGTACTAATTTCCAAAGATCCATCTGCAAAGGGGACCTAATTAATCCAAAGCAATTTAACGGGAATTGGTCCCTGCCCCCAGAGCTAACCCAAAGGGAATTTCAGACTTCAACCAAACTGAAGAGTCGTTTGGAAGCTGTGAATAGAGAACTTACCTGACTTCATCAAGGTTAAGACTCCAGAAAAAAATGAATCCTGAGGAGCCTGAGTATAGCGTTGGCGAGGTTGGGATACTATTCTGCCATTCCATCAGTTCTATCCACAGTCTACAGCACCATAACTGTAGACCTGAAAGTTTGGTTAAAGGAGGCAAACAAGCTTGGTGATATGTAAATTCATGTTGTTTATTCCCTTAAAGCTAGTAGCATACATACATGTATGGACCCAGATGAAATCTGACTGAACAAAAGAATGAGAAGGCTCAAGTGCATTTCAGGACAGCTCCAACTCAGCATGTCTGTGTCACTCGAAATTTATTTTCTCCATGTATGTTTAATCACAGTATAAAAAAGGAATTTCTTAACTGGATAGGTTGTAAATACAATAAGATAAGAGAGTTGCCAAAATGTCGATTGAAATTATGATCCAGGACATCTGTATTTTCTTTATCATTAACATACTGTAACGTAGTTTATGTACATAAAATATTAAGATAAGAAAAAGTCCCATTATTCATGATAGTGTTTCAGGTTAAGACCAGGTTAAGGTCTCATCCTTAATGGCTATGAATAGAATGTTCATGTCAGCCCCATCTGGGCTTGTTGACATAAGAAGAGCTATTCTCTGAGTTTACTCAAAGAACAGAGAGGCTTAGGCTCAGGCTCTCCTTCTGGTTGATTATTAGTTCAGGCTCTGGCCTGTATTGAAGTTACTAAATTGATATTAAATGGTTATCACTTCACTATGCATCAATTCATGTAAATCTTTCTATGTTTCTCTATATTTATCACAGTCGTCATTTCTTACAGTGCAGTAGTATTTCTTTACAAACATGTGCCACAATATGTTCAGTCATTTCCTAATCAGTAGACATCTACTTGGTTTCCACTTCTTTGCTGTCACAAAAAGTGCTGTACTTTTTTCTTATCGATGGCTTTCTTGTCTTGTCAGTTCAATAATAGAGTTTCTAGTTTCGGCAGTATGGACATTTTAGTCACTTTATCTGCATATGCCAATATGCTTTCCAAAGTGGCTGTAATGTTTCACAGCGTTAACAACATGAAGTAGGAAGGCCGAATTTATAATCTCAAATATAATCATGTATATGTTTGAATGGTTCAAAATCGCAAGGTATGAGAGATTCTCTAAGTAGAACGCAATAAAACATTTATTTATTCTCCACAGAAACAGATTCATGAACC
>JAQQSZ010019689.1:0-10312 GCA_028646595.1 Phalanger gymnotis
GGAATGGGGAGGCTGGTTCAAGTTTTCGCTGCGGTGGGGCCTAAATAAATTTCTTGTTGCTTTCTCCTTAGAGAATCTCTCATACCTTGCGATTTCGGACCATTCAAACATATACATGATTATATTTGAGATCATAAATTCGGCCTTCCTACTACATGTCTATGGCATTTACCCCCACCCACCATAGTCACCTCCACCCTCCCCTGGGTCCCGAACCATCCTGAGAGAAGGCAGCAAAAAAGCACACTCAGCACTTTGCTGCAAAGTTTCCAGATTGCCCCAGAGCTGAACTCTAAGCTCCTGGGTTCCTGGTCATCCAGCTCCTGCTGGCCTCTCCTGGCTTCTGCCATAATCCTGATGCAGGCAGCTCCCCACTCTCACCTTTCCAAAGTTCTCACACAGGCAGTCCTTGGCTCCAGATGGGTTATTATGTCAGCAGTCATCAGCTTGTTCTTTTGCTTCACCGACGGCTCCTAGCGAGTTTGCATGAAGGCCGTTCTCTGCTCCTGTTTCAAAACTCCATATACAATATAGTCTCAGGACATTCACCCTTCCAGTACAGTCTGGAGCCAGGCTAATGCACTCAAGCCATGGCATCTCCCCCAAGCCTCCTCGATCCACTTTTCTAAGGAAAGCAACTTTAAGATTAACAATCTCAGTTTAATCAAATATACACATACCATTCACTTAGTTCAGGGGGAAAAGATCAGCCCCCTGAACTTCAGGGCAAATACAAACAGAAATTACAAACATCACAGACCTTGTCTGATCAAATCACAATTCATAGTTACCAGGAAAACAAGCATCTGGGTTATAAAGCTGGACAACTGCTGACATACTGACCTAGCAGGAGGGCAACTTCAATGGCTAACCCAGAGTCTCATCACTCACATTCTTTCAATGAGTATACCCCCAAAAGTGAAACACTAACCTTCCAACACATATACCCTGTTCAGTACCCTGAGGGCTGGGGCCAACTTAGCATTCCTGTGGGAAACCAGGGTATAGGAAAGCTCTCCAATCACCAGTACCACATGTTACACACGTCAATGACTCCCAATTGTCCCAGTGCACAGAAACACTCCATGACAAAAGATCCCATTTTACCTGCCTCATTCAAGCAAAGGCCAGACTCATTAAAGGCACTTAAGAGGAGAACAGCAAAAAATCCTGTCCTGATTACCATGACAGTCACAAATTCCAAATTAGTGAAATCTGAATTAATACAGAAGGAGCTCAGGGAGAACTCCAAGAGGAAAGGAAAGGGAGGAGAAAAAGAAACTCATCAAAAATAAATATGAATTAAAGCAAAGGTGGAAGGAAGAATAAAGAGAGATGATAGAAGAAAAAAAAGGGAAATTAACAAGAAGAAAATTAGAAGAGTTTAAAAGGAGACAAATGATAAACCCTCTGTTTAAGCTATGATTCTCATCAAAATTACTGACTGTTGGGATGGGGTGATGGCATGGTAGTGGGATGGGCACAGCATCTAAGCCATTGCCTCTAGTGATTGTTAATTAACTGAGAAAATAAAAGTTATCTTATTCCCAGTGGATAAATATCTCCAGAATGCTGAAGAGTTATTACTAGGGATAAATAAATGGTAAGTTCAGGCAAACTAGTTTAGTAATATGAAGTGCGACCTATTTGGAGTCACAGTGGAAGTCTATAGATGGGAATTCTGGTCCCGACTCAGTTATACACTCAGTGTGTGCCTTTGGTGGATTCCTTTATCCCTTAAAATATAGCGAGAATAGCTAAGATCCTACTCTAATTTCACTGTCTCTGTGACCGTAATCCCTCATTACTTTTGAATATGATTCAAAGAAGATATCTTCTCTCAATGTACATTAATGAGAAAGATGGGCAGTCTCAGCATGAAAATGTTCTTTTCAATGCTAATATCAAGTAAGAGATCTAGATCCTTCTCAAACCTGATACCTGAGCTTCTTCAGCAAGACCTCTTTAAAGAAGATAGATGGAGTTTTAGATCTTAGGCCAGATTTACATCAATTTGAAGGAAACGTGGACATTTTTCTGGTATATGCAATTTTTGTTTGCTTTAACTGTTGGAGAAAAAGCAGATTACGTTTGTAGTAGTTACTTTGAAGCCAATCTCACCAACTTCCACACGCTAAATCTCTCCCCAGTCTCCTGAAAAAATGAAAATATACTTAGCATAGAAGGCAGATCTGGCCCTTCAAATAAGGTTTTTAATATGACTAAAGATCAATATTACATAAATACATCAAGGATCTTTTGTTTCTTTAAATATGGGACAAGACTAAATGACTGAACAACAATAAAAAGTGTGGGAACTACCAAAGAAGAGCTCAAACATTAGGAACAAAGGAGATATAGCTTAAGGCTCAGGGAGACTGAGATTTTTCCATGATCTCATAGTAAATGTCAGATAGAGGATTTAAATCCAGGTCTTCCTAATTCTAAGCCTGACACTATACATTTTGCCATCATATCTCTTAACATTACAATATATCAGCCCAAGACAGCAACACAGGGGTCCCTCACAAGGGGCAGAAGCTAGGACTCAGCATCCAGAACTCCTAGCTAGGACAACAGCATGGGAACAACCAGTGCTGATTTCATATTCAGCCCCTGGGCCAAATCAGCTACAAATTGCCAACTAGCCCAGCAATCAGATTACCTAGAAAAGATTGCTAAAAGAATAAAAAAACAAAAATTTCAAAAAGACAAAGTGTTTTTATAAGAGCAAGAATGCCCAAGACTCAACTTCAGAAGAGGTGAATAACCCTAACACACCTTCAAGAAGAGTCTCATAGTAAAACATAGCTTCTTCATGAGATCAATTAAAATTACTAGAAAAATATGCAAGTATGAGTTTAAAAAGCAAAGAGAGTTAGGGAAGAGAGACTTAGAAAGACAATTAATAGCACAAAAGAGGCAATAGATGCCTCTCCCAGGTGAGTATCCCAGTAAAAGACTCCCCGAAAATCAAAATGGACCAAAAAAACACCATGAAACAACAAGAAATATTAAAACAAAGACAAAAAGACTGAAGAAATGAAAGGAAATATGAATTATCTCATATCAAAAAGCAACTGAGCTAGAAAACAAGTGAGAAATTTAATAGTGGTCTATCTGAAAGCTATGACCAAAAAAAAAGAGCTCAGACGTCTTATTTCAAGAAATGATGAAAGAAAACTGCCTAGATCTTTCAAAGCCAGAAGATAGTGTGAAAAAAGAAAGAATCCACTGGTCACCTATTGAAAGGAACCCTAAAATAAAAAAAAAACTCCAAGGAAGATCATAGCCAAAATACAGAATTTCTAGGTCAAAGAAAAAAATGCTGCAAGTTGCAAGAAAAAGTTCAGGTATTGAGGAAGCATAGCCTGGGGTCACACAAAATTTAGCAGCTGCCATAGAAAGTCAGTGGAGGATGTGGAATATGATATTCCAGAAGGCAAAAGGATCTAGGCTGACAACCAAGAATACTTTTCACAGCTAAACTGAGTATAATGCTGCACTGGGGAGGGGTAGTGGAACTTAAATCGAGTACTTCTTAGCATTCTTGATTAAAATACCAGAGCTAAATAGAAAGTTGAAATACAAATATAGGAGTAAAGAGAAACACAAAAAGGTAAATATAAGTAAGTAATTGGAAAAATCTTTATAAGGATGAAATGTTTGCATTCCAATGGAAAGATATAAAATGTGGTGGGAATGCTACAAACACTCCCTAAGAACCAAGATGACAATAAGGGTGATAATCGAGGCAAATTAGATGGAGACTGGAAGCAATTTTTGTTATGTTATGATAATCTTAAAAGAAGAAATAAAAGAGAAGGGAGGGGGAAATATAGAGTAGAGAAGAAAAGGGGAGGAATAGAGTGGGGAATTGATTATCTCATATAATAGGGAGTGCAAATAGAAGTGTATATAAATGAGAAAGGTGTGGAAGGGGGCTGAGGATCACTTGAAGCACACTTTGAACTGATGCAGAGTGAAGTGAGCAAAACCAGGAGAAGGATTTATAGTACAACAATATTATAAAGATATCTATATAGATAAGTGCTGACTTATCTATATAAAGATAAACAATTTTGAAAGACTTAAGAACTCTGATCAATGCAATAATCAACCCCATTTCCAGAGGACCAATGATTTAGAATTCTACATACCTCATGATGGAGAGTTGATGATCTAGATTTGCAAAGTGAGACACATTTTTAGACACTGACCATGTGGAATGTTGTTACTAGAGTTTTGCTTTGGTTTTCGTTTTCTTCCTTTCCCGAGGAAATGGGAGATAAGCAGGGTAGAGACAGATGCTTACAAATGGGAATAAATGAAAATTTTATTTAAAAAATTATAGAATGTTGAATATATTTAGTTTTGGTGGGGTGGAAAATTTCAGCAATTCAATTTATTGTTCAGTCATTTTTCAGTCATGTCCAGCTCTCCATGACCCCATTTGGGGTTTCCTTGGCAAAGATACTGGAGTGCTTTGCTATTTCCTTCTCTAGCTCATTTTATAGATCAGGAAATTGAGACAGACTTGTACAGGGTCACACCACTAGTAAGTGTCTGAGGACAGATTTGAAGTTAGGAGGACAAGTCTTTCTGAATCCAGGCACGGTACTCTATCCACTGCACCATCTACCTGACTAATAGTTCAATAAACAGAAGCACTTACAAAAGAAATAGATTAGAATTTTTTTTTATAAAATAGCTTTTGCATGACAAAAATGCATTTAGAATTTTAGGAAATAAGTGGATTGAGGGAAAATCTTTGTAATAAACACCTGATAAAAGTTTGATATTGAAGATCTATAAGGCATTGATACTGATTTATAAGAGTAAAATCAATTCTCTAATATGTAAATTGTCAAAGGTTATGAATTCACAATTAAACAAACACCTACCAGAGATTTCCCCAAATAAGTAAATAATTCTATAACAACTGCAAGCAGAGACTCAATCAGGAAAAAGAAATAGTGTCCAAACAAGGACTACATGAATAACTAGAAGAAAGGAGAAAATGAACTTTCCACAAGGACTATATGAATACCAAGAAGAGAATACATATTATATATATGTATATACACAGACACATAAATATATATTACATATAATATGTATTGTGTATACAGACACATATGCAAGTAGTATGAAATTGAGATTCATAGTTCCATAGAGAATCCTTTTTTGGTATTCTGCTTTCTATACAGAAATACTCTTTTTGGGGGGGGGGTATTTAAGATCAGAATAAAAATAAAATCAAAGGAAACTATAAAACCTTTGAATTCAGACATTAAAAAAAAGCAAATTTCTCAGTATAACATGATACATTTACAAAAAGTGCTAGGACATCAAGAAATCAAGAATAAGGTAAAATGGACAAAATAGTAAACACAAACATTATACAATTAAAATAGTAATTACTGCAGGGAACATAAGCAAACCATTAACATCCAAGTGAAGACTATGCAAAATAATGAATGTTATCAAACAACAAATCATAGAAACAATAACTATCTTAGAGACAATAACAAGAATAAGGCAACAACTTATCAAAATTGATGAAACATAGCCAAATTGGTCTTCAGATAAAAATATTTGTTTCTTAACAAAGTATTAATGAAATAGGAAAAAGAGATTATGAACTGGGTATTTAATTTTTTAAAACTAGAAAATCAACAAATGAAGAAACCCAAAGTGATAAAAAAAATACAGAAAATTAGAGGACAACTTGATAAAGTTGAAAATTTAAAAATTATTTAACTGTAAACCAGCACTGTTATTTAAAAAATCAGTATATTATCTAATTTTTAATGAGATAAAAGAAAATTAAATTACAAAACCAAAAAGGGAGAATTTGCAAAACAAAATAAATATCACAGAATTGCAAAACACAAAAAATAAGAGGCTTACACAATTAATGACCTATTAAAAAGGAATCATAAAGATGTTTCTACACCTCTAGGAGGTGCAAATAAGTCTCTAGGTCAAACTATTGGTCAATTTACCATTGGACGGCTGAAAGATCAGCCACACTCATGGTGGCATATAATAAAAGCAAGATTTCTACCTGTGGAGTCAATAAAGACAGGAAGAGAACTGTTAGTAAAGGGCTTCATCTCTGGTAGTGAAGAATAGAGACAGCCATGAAAAAAAAAACCCAGCTGTTTAGAAGGAATCACTATTCTCTTGTGCCTTTTCTGTAGTTAAGTGGGTGTGAGAGAAGGGAATTTCTTTCCATCTCCTGCCAGTCATAACAGTATCTTGAAGTTGAGCGATTCACCAAATAGAAGATACTGCACCTAGCAGAGGGTAAGCTCAGATAATGGATCTGAAGAGGTGAGAGACAGAGAAAAGTAGCCCCAAGGAAATCATCAGAATAAATAGCCCATAAAAGTCACTGCACCACAGGGGAGCAGTATAAGGACACCTCAGGAAAAGAGAGGAAGTGAAGGACCCACCATATGAGAGGTGTGAGTTGCCTTGGTCGTGTGAGCTCCCTATATGTGTGTCTTTCCATTAATGTACTCTGTATGTGTGTCTACTCACTGGCACTGTGTGTATTTATGAGTAATTCAAAGGTTTATGGCAGTAATGATTTTTTTCTACTCTTCATAGGCTCATTTATACTACACTACTTCTGTAAATGCCTTGTTTTGATCTAATTGTGATAACTGATCGCCCTTTAAAGGTGAATGCATCTATAAGAGTTCAGGACCTATAATTTTAAGAGTGTGGATGCAAAGAGTACCTTGAACTGGGGTAGCATTCTCCCAAGGGCTTCAATCTGTGCGTAAAAGTCACCTTCACTATAGTCAAAGTACATACTTAAAAAAATCCTAACATTATTTACAGTAGATAAACACTGGAAGCTTTTAAATAGAGGGGAAACAAGGCTATTCCCTCTCATTATAATTATTTGACATAGTTCTAGAAATTCTACCTATATATATGTGTGTGTGTGTGTATATAAATATATATATGTATATATATATGTATATATATATATATATATATATATATAGAAAGAGAGAGAAAGAGAGAGAGAGAGAGAGAATAAGCATCAGCAAAGAAAAGACAAAATTATCCCTATTTGCAGATGACATGATGTAACAGTAATTTAAATGAGAAGATCTTTCCCATTGATAGGCTCATGTGAGCTACTTATGTCACAGGAAGCCTACGTCACATGTGGTGGGAGGAGCTTGCTGAATGGGAAAGGGTGGAGCAGGAAGGAAGAGCAGTTAGAGTAGTTAGAGCTGTGGAAGAGAGAGGACTCAGGCAAGGAGTGATCTATGATTTGTGAGTGTTTGTGGAAAAGCCCCAGCAGAGGGGAAGGCTATGGAATGGAGTGGCTCACTGCTGTGATAATGTGTATTAACCTCTATGCTACTTGGATGGATTGGACTTACTGGTTTTGGGATTGGGTTTTCTGGTGTCTGAATAAATGTTTTATTTCTTCTGTCTTCTATATGGAGAGTTTGTTACATTTTGCAATATAGAACCAAGTCAGCATGTTCATAGTAATAGCAACTGCTGTGAATATTGCCTTGGTGATATATATATGATGATTTACTTAGCAGGCTCTTAAGAATCAATGATGAAACTAATCAACACAATTAATAACTACAGTAAGTAAGAGGACAGGGTTAAGAACTGCACCTAAATGGATCAGGGAACTTCCATTCTACCAATGCAGGTCACTACCTTTTCCTCAACTTACAATCCTAAAAAGTCACCTTTAGCATTGAAAGGTTATGTGACTTACCCAGAATCACACAGTCAGTGTGTGTCAAAGGCAAGACTTGAACCCAGATTTTCCTGGCATTGAGCCTAGTTCTCTATTGACTACCACACTGTAGGAAAATAGCAGGATAAAAAAAAATCCACAAAAAATTGTCATCATTTTATGTCATATTAACAAACATCAGGGGGAAATGACAGAAATTTCATTCAAAAAATATGAAACATATAAAATATTTTGTCATTCCCATGACAAGATATATTCAGGAATTATATAGACACACATATGTGTGTATACATATAAAGATACATACATCTCTACTCACATATGTAAAACTATAAATCACTCATTACAGAAATAAACAAAAACAAATAAATGAAAAGATATCTATTGTCTATGTTTGAACTACATCAGTATCAAAAATAATAATAATCACATTTAAACTGATTTACACATTTAGTTCTATTGCCATCAAAACACCAATTAGTTAATTTCTAGAACTAGACAAAATACACTCAGAATAAGTAAGAAAAGGTCTAGAATTTCAAGGGAAAAATGAAAAAAAATTGTGAAACAGCAATGCCAGCTTTATTAGATCTTAAAGTACAGCAAATAATCAAAGTAGCAATCTTTGAAACTCTCTGTGTTAGTTGAAAAATAAATTAATAGGCAGCAACTTAACACTAAAATAAAAAAAATGCAAGAACGTTAACTACTCAGGGAAGGTCTCCCTCTCTGACAACATATAGAAAAACTAGAAATCAACTTGTTTGCAAACCATTTTACACCAACATCTTACAACACACACCACAATAAGATCTAAATGGGAAGGCATCCTAAAAATAAAAGTTCACACCATTAAAAAAATAGAAGAGAAGAAACGGTGGTACCTTTTATACCTAGAGTTGAGAAGATAATTAATAATTAAATAAGGAATTGCATAATTGCATAATTAAATAAAGATTACAAAAATTTTTGAAGTTTTTGATTATGCAAAAATAAAAGATTTTTAATCTAATAAATTTCAATGGAACTCCAACAAAGAGAGAAACTATTGAATAGGGGGAAAGTATTTACAAAAAAATCTCTGCAAAAAGTCTAGCATTTAAGAGACTGATGGATGATGATGATGAGAGAGAATACATACAAATAAGTGGTCAAATGATACAAATAGTTTTCAAACAAAAGAACTATCAATGACCACTTGAAAGTATTCTAAAACATTAATAATAAAATAAATTAATGCAAAAATAAATATGAAGCTTCATTTTTCACCCATTAAATTGTCAAAGATGATAAAGGATGAAAGAAATCACTGTTGTGGGAAAGAAAAGCAAACTAATACACTGTTGATAGAGCTGTGAATTGGTTGAAATATTCTAGAAAATGATTGAGGATCCGGGAGCTGGGCAGAACAGGCTTAGCACCCTGAATCAGTAAGCTATGGCAGTTACCAGACTTCTCAACCCAGAAACACCAAAGACAACAGAGAAGGTTAGTGGGAAAAGCTGCTGGGACAGCAGGAAAGGAATTCACAGATGACTACCGCCCAGGGGACAGCCAAGGTGGTGCAGATCTAAGGCTGCTTACAGAGCTCCAGCTGCAGTTGCTTCCAGTGCCAGGCCCACCTGGTTGGAGGAATTAAGTGGCAGATTAGAGCAGGAGTGCAAAGTTTGCTTTGCCCTACCTGGATCTGAGCCACAATCCCAGTTAGAGGTTCTTGGGGGAGAAGGAGTGCTGGTGTAGCAGAGCTTGCTGTGTAGAAGTAGCTCTGAAAACAGCAGCGCACCCCTCAAGCTTAGGACAAAGTACTCTACTCTACAGACAGTTGTACCCCAACAAAAAGTTAAAGGGTCAAGTCCTGGGCTGGGAACACAAACAGGCAGCGAAAACAGTCTCAGATTCGACTCAGAAGTTGGAATCTTTTTTGTTGACAAAGAAAACCAAAACATAAAGCCAGAAATAGTCAACAAAGGCGAAGAGCCATCATCAAAAGCCTCCAAGAAAAACATAAACTGGTCTCAGGCCATGGAAGAGCTCAAAAAGGATTTGGAAAATCAGGTAGGAGAAGTAGAGGAAAAATTGGGAAGAGAAATGAGAGTGATGTGAGAAAACCACGAAAAAAAAGTCAATGACTTTCTAAAAGAGACCTAAAAATACTGAAGAAAATAACATCTTAAAAAAATAGACTAACCCAAATGGCAAAAGTGCTCCAAAAAGCCAATGAGGAGAAGAATGCCTTGAAAGGCAGAATTAGCCAAATGGAAAAAGAGATCCAAAAGACCACTGAAGAAAATACCACCTTGAAAATTAGATTGGAGCAAGTGGAAGCTAGTGACTTTATGAGAAATCAAGATATTATCAAACAGAACCAAAGGAACGAAAAAATGGAAGACAATGTGAAATATCTATCTCATTGGAAAAACCACTGACCTGGAAAATAGATCCAGGAGAGAGAATTTAAAAATTATTGGACTACCTGAAAGCCATGATCAAAAAAAGAGCCTATACATCATCTTTCAAGAAATTATCAAGAAGAACTGCCCTGATATTCTAGAGCCAGAGGGT
>JAQQSZ010019690.1:0-10312 GCA_028646595.1 Phalanger gymnotis
TGGCCTGAGACCAGTTCATGTTTTTCTTGGAGGCTTTTGTTGTAGGCTCTTTGACTTTGTTGATTTCTTCTGGCTGCATGTTTTAGTCTTCTTTGTCACCAAAGAAGGATTCCAAAGTCTGAGACTGAATCTGGGTGCGTTTTCGCTGCCTGGCCATGTTCCCAGCCAATTTACTTGACCCTTGAGTTTTTCAGCGGGGTATGACTGTTTGTAGAGTACAGAGCTCTGTGTTCCACACTTGGGGGGATGCGCCAGCTCTGCCACACCAGCACTCCTCCTTTCCCAAGAACCCGCAACCTGGACTGGACTTAGATCTTCAGCAGGCTCTTCACTCCTGCTCTGATCCACCACTTAATTCCTCCCACCAGGTGGGCCTGGGGCCAGAAGCAACTGCAGCTGTAGTTCTGCAGCTGCCCCACCTCCGCTGCCCCCCCCCCCCCGGGGCGGTGGCCAAACCACAAACTACCTGTCCCCAGCAGCTTTTCCCACTAACCTCTGTTGTCTTTGGTGTTTGTGGGTTGAGAAGTCTGGTAACTGCCACAGCTCACTGATTCAGGGCGCTAGGGCACGCTCTGCCAGGCTCCTGGCCTGGTTGGTCAGCACAGTGCACGCTGGGCTCTGCTCTGCTCCACTCTGCTCCCAGCTCCGTGCAGGATAGACCTTACCTAGAGACCATCCAGGCTGTCCTGGGCTGGAGCCCTGCTTCCCTCTGCTGTTTTGTGGGTTCTGCAGTTCTAGAATTGGTTCAGAGCCATTTTTTATAGGTTTTGGGAGGGACTTGGTGAGGAGCTCATGCTAGTCCCTGCTTTCTAGCTGCCATCTTGGCTCCGCCCCTGAACTCATTCTTTTCTGACTCCAGGCCCAGCACTATATCCAATGAGCCATCCAGATGCCTCAAGGATAAACAGACATATATGCATAAATTTATAAAATCATATGAGAGATAATATGCTGTATAAATGAATGAAAAATAATTTATTAAGCTCTTATTATGTGCCAAGCACTGTGCTAAGTGCTAGGGATATAGAGAAAAATTGAGAGAGCCACTGCTCTTGAGTATCCCCTATTCTAACAGAGTGAAACAATACAGAGTAGGAGGAGGCATGCAGTGGGTAGGGGGTGTTAGACTTGGAGATAGGAAGATGGGTTCAAGCCCTACTTGTTTTTTTGTTGTTGAGGCAAACAGGGTTAAGTGGCTTGCCCAGGGTCACACAGCTAGTAAATGTCTAAAGCCAAATTTGAACTCAGGTCCTCCTGACTTTAGGGCTGGTACTCTATCTGAAGAGATCAGGGAACTATATGTTTTAGGGGTGCTCAAGACCCCAAAATACCAGCATGCAGGGTCCTGCTTGAAACAATTTGACTCAAGCCTTCTCACAGCCAAAGACAGACAAAATTTATTACAGATTTGCCATATTAGGTTGTCTTAAGAAATCTCACCCTTTGTGACGCTCGTTTTCACAGGTGGGCCAGATTCCCTCTGAGGTAGATAGAATCTGAACACCTTCATGGAGGCAAGATGACAATTATATACACAAAGACTGTGGGAGGGATCTAGGGTGGTCCTGGGGTGATGGGAGGAGGGATTTAGGGAGAGTCTTGAGGAGTCTAAGGAGGAGCTTGATGGGACTGGGGGAGGTCAGACTCCAGGAGCCAAGAGAATGGAACTAAGGGTGAGAAGTAGCTGAAGGCTATCTGGAGATAACAGACGGTGTAGGGCTAGGCTAGTTTAAGGGCAACAGATTTGGGCATAGACACTTTGATAGGATCAAGGGTGAAAACTAGCCTGATAATGGAGGGCTAGGCTAGGTCAAGAGTAACCTAGCCTAGAGATTTGGGCCTAGCCATAATGAAAGGCTTATGGCCTCAGGCAAATGGCTTTTCTAGTGGGAAGATTCAAGAAGAGTTCAAGGGGGCTCCCACATTCTAAACCTTATCATAACCACTGTGCCACTTGGCTGCCCCACAAACCCTACTTACACTGATATGGACTAGACCATGTGACAAGGGCATTCTCCCTCCTCATCAGTGCCGCCTGGCTTCCTTCAAGTCCAGCTAAGATCTCACCTTCTAATGGAAACCTTTCCCAATCCCTCTTAGTTCTAGCTCCTTCCCTCTGTTCATTATCTCCATTGTTTCCTGTATACATCTTACTTGTACATAGTTGTTTCATGTCGCCTCCCTCACTAGACTTAAGCTCCTTGAGAGTGAGGACTGTTGTCTACCTTTCCTTCTATCTTCAGTGGTTAGCACAGTACCTGGCACATAGTAGGTGCTTAATAAATTTCTATTGACCAACTAGCTGATTTTACTTCACTATGTCCCAGACAACACTCTAAAGCATGGATTCTTAACCTACGGTCAACCCTGAAGAGATTTCAAGGAATCTGCGACCTTGGATAGAGAAAAACACATTTATATTTTCACTAACCTTGGACGGAAATTTAGCATTTCCTTCTCTTATGAATGTGGGCAACAAACATGATTCTGAGAAGGTTTCCATAAATCTCACGAAATTGCCAAATGGGACCATGGTTAAAAAAAGAGAAAAAAAAAGTTAAGAAATGCTGCTCTTAAGACATAAATTATCCACCAGTTGTCTATCTGCACCAAGGGAAGAATTTTTCATACCGATAGTTCCTCACACACAGTACATGCCATCAGAAAAAATGTGTATTCATTTCCTTAAGAAATTATGTTAATTATTAGTTTAATTCCTTAAAAGTATGAAGTTATATGTTAATTTCATACACACTCAAAGATTCCTCCAAAAATCATAAATTTTTTTAAAGAAAGAACTGCAAACAGAATGAGGAGATAGCATGTATGGTGTCTACCCCCTCTGCTATCATAATGGTGTAATATTAAGTTGGGACTTTTTTACTGTTTTCTCTTTTAGCACATTTAATCAAGTGCCCCTAAAGAGTTTGGTCTTTGTTTCCTTGATTAAATTAGAAGTCCTTGATGACCTTCTTGCCTCAAGGGAAAGCCTAGTTTACATGCCTTTGAGTGACATGTTTGTGACATCAGAGGCTTTTAGACCATGTAGTCACATGTGTGACTCACCTTTGACCCTGAACGAGATATATAAACCCAGAAGTTGGCATTCTCTCTTAGGACTCTGAGCCACAGGAGGAGTGCCGCATGATTCTGGGCCAGCCGTTGTAAAGCGCGAACTCAGATGTTGATGATTTCTTGGTAACTATGAATTGTGATCTGGTCTGTTTATATTGTGTATGTTGTAACTTGTTTGTATTTGCTCTGAAGTTCAGGTTGCTGGCTTTTCCTCCTGAACTAAGTGAGTTTATATGTATATGTGTGATTAAAGTAAGATTATTAACTCTCTAACGTTACTTTCCTTAGCAAAGCAGATCAAAAGAACCTGTGCTGGCAGTGTTCTTGTTGGGCTTGTGTTGGGCTTTTACCCCTACGGCAGCTGCTAGCCAGATTGTTGCAACAAATGGCTAATGTAGTATTGGGCCTTTCAAAATTATGAAGTCATGACATCGCCAGCTCCTATTATACCTTCCCATTTGAGGAATTTCTAACTCTCTATTTGTAGGGATTTTCATGGATTAATGTAAAAGGAGGTTAAACATCTTAATCCCTCCGAATGGGGAAACGATTGATTCCTTTTCCTTTCTACAAGCACCTAGTTATTAGACCCTGATGCTGACAAAGCTGGGGTGGGGGTCCAGAAACAGCCAAGTACAACCCAGCTCCTCCAAGCTGTTAATTGGTTCTTTTGGAGTATTAGGAATATCAAAGCACTCTCTTGATGAGATTGAGCAGTCAAAGGAAGTCAGCCACGAGTGTGTGAGGTTGCCAGTCTAATGAACGAGGAGAGGGAGAATCAGCCTTTGAAATCAATTAATGAATAGTTAAACTACCCACTACAGTGGGTAGAGTGCTGGACTTGGCAGCGAGATGTGAGTTCAAATCCCACATCAAATATTTGCTAGCTGTGTGTCCCTGGACAAGTCACTTAACTTTTCCTCATCTGTAAATGAGCTTAATGAGAGCCTCAGGTTGTTGTGGATGACACAAGATAATACAGGTTAGATAAAGCACTTTGCAAACCTTAAAGTGCCATATAGATGTTACTGTGATTATTCTTAGTTAAACATTTACTGCATGCCAGGCACTGTGCTGGGTTCTAGGGATACGAAATAAAAGTGAGACCTTCCCTGGCCTCTGGGAGCTTATATTCCTCTGGGTAGATAAAGGATCATTGATTTAGTGATGGGAAGGAAACTTAGAAGTCATCGAGTCAACAGCTTCTTTGTACAGATGAGGAAACTGAGGCACCAAGAGGATAAGTGACTTGGTAAAGGTCATACAGCTAACAAGCATCTGATGCCAGACTTGAACCAGGTCTCCAGCCTCCTGATCCAAGGATCTGATAAGCAAATACTGGATTTGGGGATGGGATTAGGGAAATGGTATAAGGAACTTCCATATGAGGAAACATCTTTGTATTGTATTTGTAAAATGGGAGTAATGATAGCACCTACCGCACGTTGTCATGAGGATCACACGGGATAAAGTTTGTAAGGCACTTAGCCTTACAATACAGATTGGCTCCTTCCCTGGCATTTACAGTCTCAGAGAATTGTCTGATGCTCAGGAGAGGTTAAGTAATTGGCTCAGGGTCCCACAGACAATATGTATCAGTGGCAGGACAGGAACCTGGGTCTTAGAGTTTCTCAGTACCCCCAACCTACACACAGCTGCAATATTTCCTACCTTCTCTTCCCCAAACCTAAACTCCCTCGCCCAGGGAGCAATCTCATTATCTAGAAGAAACTCGGTGGTGCCACAGTGGACAGTGCATTGGGCCTGGAGTAAGTCCTGAGTTCAAATCCAGCCTCAGATACTTACCAGCTGCATGACTCTGGGTAAGTCATTTTAAGGTCTATTTGCCTCAGTTTCCTTAGCTGTAAAATGGGAGTAATGACAGCACCTACCACACAGGGTTGTTATGAGGATGACACGGGATAAAGTTTGTAAGGCACTTAGCAAAGCACCTGGTACATGGGAGGTGCTTAATAAATGCTTGCATGGTATCTGCTCCCCACCTCACATTAGTCCCTGGAAAGTTACAAGAGGGGGCCACAGAGGCGTTAAGTAGGTATGACTATGTCAGTCCCCTCCCCAGTCAACTTCAATGGCTCTTATCGCCTCTAGGACTGAGGTTAAGCTCTCTTCTAGACTGCAAAGTCCTTCATAGCCCAGCCCAAGCCTAGCTTTCCAGTGTTATCATATATCCCACCCTCCAGGGTCCAGCTGAATTGTCCATCTTGAAGTTTCTCAAATACAATACTTTCTCTCTCCCTCTCCCTCCTGTCTCTGTTTCTCTATCTCTGTCTCTCTCCTGTTTTCTTGGTCTGTGTGTCTCTGTCTTTGGCTCTCTCTTCTCATGGGCTGTCACCTATGCCTAGAATGCTCTCACTCCTCACCCCTGCCTCTGGGAATCCCTTGAGTCTTGGAGACTTAATTGAAGTTAGACTATTTGCAGCCTTTCCTGAGCTCCTGCTAGTACTGCCCTCCCCCACAACCCCTCCCCACAAAACCAAATACCTTTTTATGTCCTCAATATGTGTATGTGTTGTTTTCTCCAATAGAATGGAAACCCCTTGAGGGCAGGAACTGTTTCATCTTTGTCTTAATTCTTTGAGACTCCGGTCTAGCACACGGAATGTTCATTGATTTGGTGACTGAGGAATTATTGCAGGGAGTCCAGACCCAGGTCCCCTACCTCCCAACACAGCATAGCTTCCACTGTAACCAGCTAAGTGCAGGCTACTTATAGAATACAAGAGGCTGGCCTCTAACGCTTTATCTGGAGAGCCCAGAGCCAGGCAGCATTTTTTAGCCTTTTAAGGCCTTCTGATCTTTATGTGTTTGCAGCAGCTCCACCAGCTGAACCAACTCACGCTGACTTTGGGCATCTGTTTTAAATATATATATACAGACACTGAAACTTCAAATTATTTTTAATGGGAAGGAACCCAAGGGGTCATGAACCCTAAGCCCTTTTTACATAGAAGGCTCAATCCAATTCAGTTAAACAAGTGTTATTAGGCACAGAGACAAAAATGAAACAGTCCTTGCCCTTATAAAGCTTCCATTCTAATGGGGGTGTGGGGAGAGACACATACAGAGAGGAGTAATCCAACATATATGTGAAATAAATGCAAAATCGCTTCAAGAAAGTGGTGAGGGGAGAACATTGACCCCTTTGGGACCCAAGGTAAAGCAGAGAGCTTGGTCAGAATGCTGAGCATAGAGTCAGGAAGACCTGAATTTTACTCCAGGCTATGCTCTCCCAGGCAACCCACATAACCTCTCTGGGCCTCAGTTTCTCCATCTGTAAAGTGAGAGGGTTAGACTCAATGACCTCTACTTTCAGCTCTAAAAATAATAATAGCTAACATTTATGTAATGCTTACCACGTGCCAGGGCCTGGGCTCAGTGCTTTCTAAGTATCTCATTTGATTCATCACACCTTGGGAGACAGGTGCTATTATTACTCCATTTTACAGATGAGGAAACTGAGGCAAGCAGGGTCAAGTGACTCGTCCAGGGTCCCACAGCTAGTGTCTAGGGCCAGATTTGAACTCAGGTCTTCCTTACTCCAGGCACTCTATCTATTGTGCCACCTAAATCTGTGAATCTCTATAAACATTGACTATTATTATTATTAACTAGGTCAAGCTTTCCAGGCTTTCTGATTATGTATGCAAAATAATTTAAACCAGTAGTTTCATAATGGGAAAAGTAGCTGTCTTGGAGCAAATGGGTAATGACTTAACTAGAGAAATAATACTTCTCATATCTCAATGACAGGCAGCTAGGGGGCACCGCAGTGCGCAGAGCACTGGAACTGGAGTCAAGAAGATTCATCTTCATGAGTTCAAATCCAGCCTCTGACACATCCTAGCTGTGTGACCCTGGCCAAGTCACTTAACCCTGTTTGCCTCAGTTTCCTCATCTGTAAAATGAGCTGGAGAAGGAAATGGCAAACATTACAGTATCTCTGCAAAGGAAACCCTAAAAAGGGTCACAAAGAGTTGGACACGGCTGAAATGACTGAACAACAAACACATCCCTGTGAGATAATTATCACCAACAACAGCAATAATAATGGCAGCTGACCTGTACATACCACTTAAGGTTTGCAAAGTGCTTTCTATAAATGATCTCAGTTGATCCTATGAATAACCCTAGGTGGTAGGGACTCTTATTATCCCCATTTTGCAGATGAGGCTGAGAGAGCTTAAGAAAATTGCCCAGGATCGCATAGTAATTATCTGCGGAGGAATTCAAGCCCAGGTCTTGGCAATTCCATGTCTACCCCCCTAAACCCAATGCTCCACTGCTACCCTGATGGATGTTTCTACCACTTGGATCTGCAGCTGGAAGGAGCCTTGGAAATTGTCTGGTCCAAGGGTTCTTCACCCTTTTTTGTATCATGGCTCCCTCTGGCAATCTGGTGAAGCCTATGAACTCTTCCTCAGAATAGAGTTCTTAAATGCATGAAATTAAATGCATAGATTTACAAAGGGAAACCAATTACACTGACATACAGTTATCGAAATATATTTTAAATTTTTCATGGGCTCCAGATTAAAAAAAAAACCCTGGTTTAGTCTAACTACTCTCATTTTACTGGTAAAGAAGGTGAGGGGCCTGGAAAGTTTCAAGGTACCCCAAGAAACAAGTGGCAGGGTCAGAATCTGAACTCTCAACCTCAGACTGCAGAGTTCCAGCACTTTTCCCAGTTACCATGGTACCTCCAGTTTCAAGATTCCTCCAGGGGCTAGTTTCTTTAAAAAAACAAAAAACAAAAAATGACAACACAAAGACAGGCTGAAGAATGGTGGACATTCCAGTGGCCCAATTTCTGCCATTCTGGATTCTTCTAGTTTTCAGAATCCCTAGTAACCTGCCGGTGATCCCAAGCATTCCAATGAATGTGGAGTAAAAACAGCCCATCCTTTGACGAGAGCCCAGGACCCCAAGCAGGAAGCTTGGTCTCTATTCCTGGATCCAAAGAGCATGGAGTCCCTGGGAGACATGACTCCCAGCAAGGTCAAGGGTGATGGTATTTCTCAGCCCCTCAGAGTGAGGCCAAATCTGGCTGCTCCAGACAAATAAAAGAGGCCACCATGGACGACAAATTTTTGCTGGGCCAGATGCCCATCCCATGAAACAGCCACCATGGCTGGGAACTCTATGGGAACTCTTCATTGTTTAAACATTGCATACTTTCCATACATGTGAAAGAAGTATGTACAAGGTATGCTAAGAATTACCCAACAAGGACACCCATTTCCTTGTATTTGAAATAGAATCCTAACTTTGTTAGGATAAGGCCGCGGCTGCTGAAAATATGGGACCAAGAAGGAAGGTGGAGAAAAAAAATGCAAAAATATGTGAAGATGAAGACTTGAGAGAAACAGGGCAGGGGATCAGGGGACTGCAACAGCCTCCTCTCCACCAGCTTCATCTTTTCGTTAGTATGTTTAAAAAAAATCACAGCTTTCCATCAAAACTCATCACAGTGATGGGACATCTTTGATCTTCCAAATCAGCCATGATCTCAAAGGGAAGCTTAAAGTGTTTTTGATTATTATCTTTAAAGTCTAAAATTCCTTAGGTGAAATTCAGTATGAAATGCATCCATGCAGTCAAGGAAGGTGAGGGAATATGTCCGCATCTGGGCCTGATTAAGCCACAGCTATTTTTGCTAGGCACTGAACTGGAGAGACCAAATTCCTTGATAAAACGAGAAATTTCCAGGAACTATTTGCGAAAGGCATGTCTTCTGTCTGGTTATTTTTGCAGAGTACACACTTAAGCTTGCTCGTTCCCTCTCTGCTGACCTCTGTGAATGAGAGACATTGTCTGTTGGGTCTTTTCCTCAGGGATGGAAATGTTGTGTTTTTAACAGTGTGGGGTCCTTAAAGGGGGGAAGGGGTAGGAGAAAATACACAGGATGCAGAATAAAGCAATCTGGATTCTAGTCTTTGTGACCTTTAAGTAAATCCCTTAACCATTATGGGCCTCAGTTTCTTCATCTGTAAAATTAAAGGGCTAGACTCCATGGCCTCTGAGGGTCCTTCCAGGCCTTGATCACTGAGTGAGTGATCCTGTATGACTTCTAAAATGTACTCAACTCTTAGGAACACTGACTCCATGGACATTTCTATGGTGTTTCTGATAGGCTTATCAGTGACCAAACAGAAATTTCTCCTCCATCTTTGAATGCCCCCTTCAAGACTCATCTCCTCCATGAAGTGTTCCCTGACTCCTCAAGCCCACAGGAAGCTGTCCCTACCTAAAGCAAAGAACACAATGTCTATATCATTCATCGGTCAACTCAATATGAGGGTGACTTTTATTGATGCCTTTTTATGAAGATAGGAAAGGGGACTGGGCCTTGGAATTCATTGCTATCGAGAAGTCTCAAGTGAGAAATCTCCCTCTCTCAATGCACATTGGCCCCTCCTCTGCTCATAGTCTCAGAGAGTTGACAAGGGCACTGAGAAGTAAATCGATTTCCCAAGGTCACCTAGCCAACACATGTTAAGGTGAGACTTGAACCCAGGTTGTCGTGGCTCAGAGGCCACCTCCCTTGCTGTCCTTTTACAAAGATGAGGCAATGGCCAAGATGAATTTTCATTTTTCTTGAATATTATTTAGAATGTCTGCTTTACTACAGACTCTCAAAGTGTGGCATAACCCTTTAAAGCATGCTAGAAGTGTGAATTGTTATTATTATTATTATTATTATTGAGGCAATATTGCCCAGTGCATATAGCCAAGTACTTGAAGTAAGAAAGAGCTGGGTTCATGGAAGCTAGTGACTTGATGAGAAATCAAGATATTATAAAACAGAACCAAAGGAATGAAAAAACGGAAGACAATGTGAAATATCTCATTGGAAAAACCACTGACCTGGAAAATAGATCCAGGAGAGATCATTTAAAAATTATGGGACTACCTGAAAGCCATGATCAAAAAAAGAGCCTGGATATCATCTTTCAAGAAATTATCAGTGAGAACTGCCCTGATATTCTAGAGCCACAGGGCAAAATAGAAATTGAAAGTATCCACCAGTTGCCTCCTGAAAGAGATCCCAAAAAGAAAACTCCTAGGAATATTGTCGCCAAGTTCCAGAGTTGCCAGGTCAAGGACAAAATACTACAAGCAGCAAGAAAGAAACAATTTGAGTATTGTGGAAACACAATCAGAATGATCCAAGATCTAGCAGCTTCTACATTAAGATATTGAAGGGCTTGGAATA